>ML388785.1:0-17858 GCA_005239525.1 Nicotiana knightiana
CTGGGATATTTGGAATATACCCAAGACTACGCCTTGCAGTACAATAATTATCCTGCGGTTATCGATGGATATAGTGATGCAAATTGGACAACCGGCTCAACAGAAACAAAGTCCACAAGTTGATATGTTTTTACTGTTGGTGGAGGAGCAGTATCTTGGAAGTCTTCCAAATAGACGTGCATCACTCGCTCTACAATTGAATCGGAGTTTATAGCTTTGGATAAGGCCGGCGAAGAAGCTGAATGGTTTCAAAATTTCTTAGAAGACATTCCATTTTGGCCAAAACCTTTGGCTCCTATATGCATACATTGTGATAGTGAGGCTGCAATANAGAGTTGAAGAGAATGAACCTCGCGCCGTCATTGTCGCTCGGCTCGGCTTCGGCTTTGGATTTAGATTTGGATTTGTCAAATGATAGATCGATAAGATTATTTTTGGACAAAAGTTATTTAATTAATTAATTAAGCGCCAGTCGGTTCATTAACGGAATTAACTGGAATGTATAATCCAAAATGCTGAACGATGCCTTTCCCTTCTGAACAGGCACCTCTTCCTGAACAGACACCACACTACCTATAAATTCCGAGGCATGGCTTCCTTTTCACTTACTGAAAATCCAGAATTTCCTTCTGAAAAATACTGCAAACTACTTCGCAGTCTCTCTCTCAAATTCGTAAGTGTGATTTTGCTCCGTTCTTTGAGTTCGTTGGTATCATGCAATTAGTATTGCCACTGTTGCAGGAAGGACTATTCCGTTTCATCCTGGGAGGATTTAATCCATTACCTTGGCAACTTGTGAGGGGGTTAAAATTCCTTAAGGACGCACAAGGAAATTGTGGACTCGGAATATTTCATATCATTTACAGATTTTCTGTTTCTTCTAACAGTTTGTTTTAACACAGTATCGACAACAAACAATTGATAACTCCCAAAAATAGCAAAGCAACTCAATATCTTAGAAACTTATCAAACTAATTTCAAACAAAATAAGCAACTAAAAACAACGCAGACTAGTGAATGAAAAAACTAAGCGTGATAAACAAAATTAAGCCAGAAACTCAAACAATTATTTTTGGAAGATTTAACCCTAAGCCCAATGCTGAGAATTCTAACAAATATATGAAACAACAAACAAGATCAGCGAGCACGACTGAGACATTTAAACGGAAAAGCAGACTAAATAACGAGCCAACGTCATGTAAAACACATGTGCAAACAGAGACATCAAACATATAAAAGAGATAAGCTTAGATGGACCTTAATGCGCGAACGCTCGATTAAATTTCAGCAGCTACAATGAAGGACTTGAAAAATGATGAACCTTTGATATACATCAATTAAATTGGAATTACAAGATGTTAAATATCTTGACGACTCTTGACCGGCGCTTTCGCCGACGAACACGGACGGAACCGGCAGCTCGAAACCTCAACGGCAACTTCGAACTCCACTTCGATGCCCCTGTTTACGTTCAAAGCGGGGCTGTTCAGGTGTGATCTAATGGCTGTTTTGAGCTGGATTTTGGGTGGGTCTAGTACTGAAAATTGCTGCAGTTTAAAGGCGTTTCCATGGCCAAAAACTAATGTAGCAGTGATGATTTTTAAAATAGAAAATGGAGGTGTTTAGGTGATGAAATGGCTGCGCTTTTCGTGACTGAAACAGGGCTGTCTCACGACTATTTTTGCCTGGAACTGCTGGCTCGCCAGATTCCGGCGTTTGGCTAAAAGATGAGGGGTGTTGTTGTTGGGGTATAAGGGTGGCGGTAGATTTGTTGGAATGGGGTGGACGGATTTGATTTGCATCTTCTTTGTTGAAAATAGTTTCACATTAGAAGGAAACTACTGTTTTTTTTTCTTTTCCTATGGTACTGGGCCTTCTTTCTTAAATAAGAAGAAGAGCTCCTTCTTCGTTTTTCTTATTTTTTTTTTCAAGAACCCCTTTTCCCCCATTATCTTCACCTCTTAAATAGATGAATCTTAGGCCTTTCACCCCACGTCTAAGAAGTTTTCACAAAGAATTCGTAGGATATGGGGTTAGAGGCGTGAGGGAGTGGGTAATGGGGTTGAGACGAGGAAATCGTGGGTGATAGGAGTGAGCAGTTAGGTAATCCGTTTTGATAAAATTAAAAAGAAAGTAATATATATATATATATATATATATATATATGAGAAAATTCAATATTTACACAATAGTTTAAATTATACAAAGAAAATATAATAGTTTAGTTATTAAAATTCTAATTAAAAGAATATATATGTGTGTGTGCGTACAATAGTGTAAAGTGACGTGAGGGGTGGGGGGCATTAGGATTGTTATTTGTTAGATTAGTTAGTTTTTTTTTAATTACTTTCTTTTCTTTTCTTTTCTTTTAATTCTTTCTCGTTAGTTTTTTTTTTACTTTTGTTTTCTAACTCTTAAATAAAAAGAAGGTAAAGTACGTGTGTGTATATATATATATATCAACTTACTTTTACACTTAATTTTTTTTATAAAAATAAGAAAACTCAATATGTACACTATAGTTTAAATTATACTAAAAAATACTATTATAACTTACATTTAAATTAGAAGAAACCAAGTGTTATATATATATATATATATATATATATATATANTAGATTAGTTATAAATTATAAACCTTTAAATAAATATTTAAAATGGATTAGGTATCCTATCCCCAACAAAAAGGATTTATTATCAAGATTATATGATGCCAATATATTTTCAAAGTTTGATTTAAAATCTGGTTATTGGAAGATTCAAATATTTAAAGAGCATACTTATAGAACTGCTTTTAATGTTCCATTCGACCAATATGAATGGAATGTTATGCCTTTTGGTTTGAAAAACGCCCCTTCTGAATTTCAGAAATAATGAATGATATTTTTAATCCATATCTAGATTTTATCATCATTTATATTGATGACATATTAGTATTTTTTAAAACATTGAAAATGCATATTAAACATCTTGATATTTTAAGAAGATTGCTATACAAAATGGTTTAGTTATTTCCAAACCAAAAATGAGTTTATTTCAAACAAAAGTTCGATTTTTAGGACATAATATTTGTCAAGGAAAAATTACTCCTATTCAAAGATCGATTGATTTTGCATCAAAATTTCCTGATGTTATTACGGACATAACTCAATTACAAAGATTTTTGGGAAGTTTAAATTACATATCCCCTTTTTATAAAGATTTATCTCGTGACTTGGCCCCTTTATATGATAGGCTAAAAAAGAATTACAAAAATCCTTGGGCTGATAGTCATACTAAGTTAGTTAAGAGTATTAAACAACGTGTTAAGTCTTTACCTTGTTTGACTCTTGCTAATCCAGTATGAAACAAGATTATTGAGACAGATGCGTCTAATATTGGCTACAGCGGAATTTTAAAACAATTTAATCCTAGCAATAACTGTGAATATTTGATAAGATTTCACTGGGGAAAGTGGACTGAAGCCCAGAAAAATATGCTATTGTGGCTCATGAAATGTTAACTATTGTTAAATGTGTTTTAAAATTTCAAGATGATCTATACAATCAAAAGTTTTTAATAAAAACTGATGCTCAATCTGTTAAATATATGTTTGACAAAGATTTTAAACATGATGCTCCGAAATTAATATTTGCAAGATGGCAGGTTCAGTTAGCCCCTTTTGATTTCGAAATCCAGTTTAAAAAGGGCATTGATAATTCTCTTCCTGATTTCTTATCTTGTGAATACTTAAGTTCATCATGAATTTCTATACATCCTTTCTAGATGAAGAAATGTTAATCACTATTTTAAAGGTGGTTAAGTTATATAGAGATCTACAAGGTCTTATAATTGAAAAAATCATTGACGATATTGTCGAAAAAGAATTTTCTATTCATGATTATTCTTATTATTCTGATGAAATTAGAAGTGATATGCAAGACTACTATTTATCCGAATAATATGAGTTGTTATATTTGCAGCATGGACCCTCCGTGGGCCAAAGGAAGAAGTAAAGGAAAAAGGGGAAGATCGTCCCCAGGAAACTCATACTCTCATGGATCGTCATACGGATCCTCATCCAACTCCCCAGTAATACAAATGGGAAAAAAGAGCTTAGTTAATGAGAAGATATCTCTCAGAGGAGAATCTTCGTGTACCCCTTCTATTCATCTGGAAGATATTCCAGAAGATAGCCCGTTATACGGACATCTGCAGGCATATTTTGCTGCCCAAAAGCAAAGTAATATATTTGCTTCAGTTGCTAAAGAAGAGGACATTGATGATATCAAGTCCTATGAAAAATTGCAAAAAAAAAAAAGGAAATAATATTTCTTTTAGAGAACTCTGAGATTCAGAGAAAAGATGAGCCTTGGAAGATATTCTAGAGATATTTGATTAATGGATTATATTATCCGGGCGAGTCATACAAAACACATTCCTATTATGAAACTATTCTCACCAGTACAGGCAGTGCAGAGTTTTAACACTTTTCCGGTTATAACACAGTCAAGAATGTTTATAACTTCTCAAAAATAATTATTAAACAGATTATATCTATTGAAGATTGGGGGATTTGCACAATGAAGGAAAGGCAGATAAGCCTTAACAAAACCCGTATGAATTTACATATTGGGATTATATCCAAGCCTTTGATAAAGTGCTTTACTATAATAATGAGAGACACAAACATACTTGGTTTATAAAAGTATGTGCAAAGATATTTGCAGAACCCATTCCTAATTGGTTCCTAAATTAGTGGTCATACCGCGGTCCGACGATCAAAATACTACCGGACCCATTTCTTATGTTATACAAGGAGTGTACAAAAAATTTGCCCGATTTGAATAAGTTATACCACACAGATCATATCTGTTATTTGGAAAAAATTGACTAGATATATTTCTTTATAGAATTCTCTATTTCATGGATTCATAAATGGTCTTCAGAATTGGGATTCACTGATGAACAAATTCCTTGTTTATATAGGATATTTTTTAATAATTTTTGGGATAAATTGATGAAAAAAGATCCCAAAACAAAAGTATTATATGGTCAATAACTCTTGGATTCTATTAAAGTAAAAATCCAAGAATACTCAACAACTCCTCAGAGGAGAATGATTGATGATAGCTCAGTCAGACATATTACTAGAAGAATCTCTATTCAAGAAGGAGATAAGAACGAAATGATCACTCAATATTTGGAAGAAGTAAAAAGAAATTTACTTCACTCCCTTAATCAGTATGAAAAGTCTGACACTTCGATGCAAAGTGAAACAAGCAACAATGATATTGTAGACGAAGATTCTCAGCCTATGCAATTAGAAAAGATATTATCTGATAAAGATATAGAAAAGGCAGAAGATTTCGTCCAGCAAATAAAAGAATTAGAAAGACGCGAACTATAATCAACAGTCAAAGCCGCCAAGAACCCCACTCAACAGTAGATACACTATTTACCCAGTAGAAACACTATATACAGAGTAAATACACTGTGTAAGGGACCCACATAGGGGACCCATATTACTGTACATAGATTCTTTATGTTTTTTTTCCTTTTCTATATATAGGACCCTTTTTTTTTAAGATAAGGTATCATCCATTCTCACTCTCTCTCTCTCTTGTAATCCCACTCTCTCTCTGGTAAATTTCTCTTTCTCTAGTTTGAAGTAAATAAAGTTTCCAGATTATAACAATTAGGCCTTGCATCCCGGTCTTAAAAGGTATTAAATTTATTTATTTCCTTAGTTGATAGTGATTATTATTACTTCGTTATCTCCCCAGCCGTGACAATGTCCGACTAAAAGATTCATATATACGTTGAATATCTAATTTCTTTTACATATTAATCATGAATGATCTAGACTCTATCAAAATATAAAGGAATTTTAATATAGTTTCTTGGCTTGGTTCCAAGATGATGGTACAGTCGACTCTAGTACTACTCTTATTGGGTTTGCCTTAGTGGCTCCGTTTAGCAAGTTGTGACATTAAAAGCCCACTGAAGGTGTTAAAAGGGCGTCCTCTCTCACGGTTAGAACCACTAGATACATGGACTCAATAAGAGTATGTATTAGATCCAGACAGGCCTCATGCTTGGGTAAAAGGATAGATCCTTCCATACAGTCATTAAACTCTATAAAAATTCTTATATATTTCGATTACTAGCCAAGCGGACTACCGCCAGCCTTGATCCTGTAAAATGGTATCAGATCCTAGGAACCTTCATGGTAAATATGTGATAGATCTGAAGTGTTCAACATAGATATGAGGTTTTTGGAATGGATCTGGGAGAAACAAGTACTAAAAGTACTAGACTTGAAGAGGTTGATATACCTCAAAACCTTGATTTGTTAAACAAATGGACAATTTCTAAAGTCTATTAAAACAATTTATGATTATGGTTGGTTTGATAAACTATCTTCAAAACAATTGATAAAGACAACTGAGCAATCTTTAGCCTTAAGTTCGTCAGAACAGACTATTCGTTTATTAAATAAACATGATGTTAGTCTGTATAAAAATCATTATAATTATCTGCATATTGGTATGGTTCAAATTGTATTTAAACCATTAACCCTTAAAGGGTTACCTGAGACATTTTTGGCAGCTCTTCGAGATGCTAGAAACTTGAATTTCAGGCAGTCTCTGATGGGTTCACTTGAATCTACTGTGGCATATGGTCTAGTATATTTCAATACTCAACCCAATCTTCAATTATCTCTTTCTGATGTTAATATACTTGATGCATTGACATTAAATGTGAAAACGCATGGTTATAATTATGCACCTGGTTCTGAACTTATATGTTTATCTTACAGAATTTATTTCAAATTGTTGTCCATATTAAATCCAAGATGTATATTATATGATACATCGGATCAGAGTATACTAGTGGAAACCAATTTTACTAAGTCTAAGGTCACCACAAGGAGACCTATTAAGTGGGAAGAAATTAATTTCCCGACTACTTGGACTTTAAATTCGGGTATATCCCCAAGTCAGATCACTGACGCTGTGTCAAATAATGAATTTTCGCATGTTACTCAAAATCCAGATGGTAGGATTTGTATTCAATTTGATGATAAGTCTACTATTTATAACAGACATTCATTTTCTAATCATAGACTTTTACCTTCCATTCAACATATTTCTCCTGTTGAACTAGTCTATGGACCAACCCGAAATCGTGCAGCTTCTTTACACACTATTTCTACTAGAACTAGTGATAATACTGTTGAAAGGGTTAAAATTAACCCTCAAACAAATATTGTTCAGGATAATGATAATATTTCTGATAAGGATATTCCTTCTGCATCCGAAATGGATTTCAACCCCAATGATGTTTAATGATTCCACACCAAATCGATTTTAGTCCAGGGTCACTGGCAAGAAAGTATATTCAAAAGGATTTCTTTAGTGATAAATGGAACCGGTTTAAAACTTGGTTTTTTGAAACTTATAGTACAGAGGATTTAAATAATATTTCCCAAAGAGTTTTATGAAACTTGTGCTTCGCATAATCAAATCATGTAATTTGTTCCTTGGTTTATAACCACTTATTTACCGCTTTACATAAAGGTTTTAGAAAGATCTTATAAAGATGGAAGTGGTAATATTATTAAAGTTATATACCCTCCTCAAGCACCTTTTATTTTACCTAATAATACAGGTATCACGTTTTCGGCATTTCAAAAATTTATTGATGAAAATGTTGCTGCAGTTAGCATAGCAGAAATTAATAATTTAATTTCTCAAAATAATTATTTAAGTTTGTATGTTAAAGTTTTGGGTGAACATATCAGTTCTCTTGATAAAAAACTTGATGAGTTAACAGTTTTGATAAAAGAAATGAGTACTAGCAAAAAGATAACTGATAGTGCCTCCAGTTCAGGAAGCAAATCAGATGCCCAAATTGTTCTTACTCATGTTCAAAGACCTCTTGAGATTCAGATTTTAAATTTCAATCAAATCATTATTTGGAAGAACTTCTTGATAAAAAGCTTTCTGGTTTAAATATTAAGCCAATTGATTTATCAAAAAAAATTACGGATAAAATTGAGACGATTTCTGATTATAAAAATGAAACTTGGTCAGAGTTTAATAAACTCAAAGGTTTGATTAAACCAAATAGTAAGTATGCTAATAAACCTAGAATGCAAACTTATTATTATTGTCGTCCTACTCCTCAAGATGTCTTAATAGAGGAACGTGATTGGAATCAGACTAATACATCTTACAGTGGTTCCGAAATTTATGAATGGAATCTTGATGGTTTGACTGATAGACAATTGACTATTATTGTGCATAGAATGCTTATATATGCAACTATCTGTAAAAGTGTAAAAATACATATATAACTATTTGCAAAATGATTATTGCAGGTTTTACTGGCCAACTTCGTGGCTGGTGGGATAATTATTTATCTGTTGAAGAAAAGGCTTTGGTTATTAATGCAATAGCCACTGACGAAGGAGTTGATAACTTAGGCATGGCTCTAGTAAAAAATAGAGAAGATGTTGTTTATACCCTTGTTCTTACCATTCTAGAACACTTCAATGGTAGATTTACCAATCAAAATGAGATTGTTCGTACTCTTTTGAACGCTCTTAGATGTAGAACTCTCAGTGAATTTAGATGGTATAAAGATACCTTTATGAGTAGGGTTATGAAATTACCCGAGAATAAATATGAACATTGGAAAGCTAAGTTTATAGATGGACTTCCCTCTTTATTTGCTGAAAGAGTAAGAAAAGCTCTAAGGGGTAACTACGGTGAAATCCCGTATAAGGATTATACATATGGAAACTGATAGGAGTTTGCACACAAGAAGGATTAAACCTGTGTAATGAGTTAAAATTGTCTAGACAGCTTAAGATAGATAAGCTTAAGGAGAAATCAATTAGGAGATTTTTGCACCCAGTTCGGTTTACCCGAGACTTCTACTCATAGCAAGAAAAAGAAAAATAGGTATCATAGATATCCTAACCCTGATAGCGCTTATAAAAAGAAGAGATCGAGATACAGATCCAAAGAAGAGCGTGAAGCTAGGAAAACCTATCGTAAGTCTACTAGATTTGCGAAAAATAGGTCTAAGCGAGATCTTGCTGATATTAAGTGCTACAAATGCGGAAAATTTGGCCACTTAGCTCCAAATTGTAAGCTTCAAAAGTTGAAAACCTTAGAACTAGACGATGAGTTACGTGATAAGGTTTATAGTTTGTTATACAAATCTGGATCAGAATCTGATTATAATTCTGAATCAGAATCTGAAGCTGAAGTCGATTTATTTGATTTATCGGATATTGATAAAAATCGTGATAATGTTTGTACAACTTGCAAATGTGATAAATGTACTTGTGACGATGATGAATTTTACAAATTACAATCTCAATTTCAAGATTTGAACATGAAAACTATTACATCTGATAATGTAATAGAGCTTTTATAGGAAGTTACTAATGATAAAATTCGTGAAAAAATTATAAATTTGGCTGCAAATTCAAGTTCTAGTTCTTTAAAATCTTTTGAAAAACAAAAGAAAGAATTTGAATATTCTGCGCCCTATTCTTCGTACGAAATTAATAACCGTCTTAATAATAAAAATACTCCAAATGGAGATTCTTCTAGCAATATGTCTGACTGAGCTATCATCAATCATTCTCCTCTGAGGAGTTGTTGAGTATTCTTGGATTTTTGCTTTAATAGAATCCAAGAGTTCTTGACCATATAATACTTTTGTTTTGGGATCTTTTTTCATCAATTTATCCCAAAAATTATTTAAAATGTCCTATATAAACAAGGAATTTGTTCATCAGTGAATCCCAATTCTGGAGTCCATTTATGAATCCATGGAATAGAGAATTCTATAAAGAAATATATCTGGTCATTTTTTCCAAATAACAGATATGATCTGTGTGGTATAACTTATTCAAATCGGGCGAAATTTTTGTCCACTCCTTGTATAGCATAAGAAATGGGTCCGGTAGTATTTTGACCGTCGAACCGTGGTATGACCTCCAATTTAGAAACCAATTAGGAATGGGTTCTGCAAATATCTTTGCACATACATTTATAAACCAAGTATGTTTGTGTCTCTCATTATTATAATTAAGCACTTGTCACACCTCCTTTTCACTACCCCCAATATTAATGAAGGGTAATAAGGAAGTTTTTCCACTTTAAGTGACATTATTCGGATTTGGGATTTATTTTAGTTATCAGAGTCGCCACCTGAATTTTTTACGATGATTCGGGACACCGTTTTATTTTCAAATCCCAAACCGAGGAAATTTTGACTCTGTTTTAATTTGTCTGCGACCAGAAATCTGAGTAAGGAATTCTGTTAACCCGGGAGAAGGTGTTAGGCATTCCCGAGTTCCGTGGTTCTAGCACGGTCACTTACTATTAATATTTGACCTATATTATCTGATTGTTTTACGTGTTTTAGCCTATTGTGCATTTAGCCTTTTTTCACTTTTTAAACCGCTTTTAATATTTACGGATTATCTTGAAATAAGTGACGATGTCGTGCACTTATTTGTTTTTGGGACATATTATAACTACGCCACATGAAATGCACCCGCAATTACAACATGTGATTTTTATTATAGTTTGAAGTTGAAGACGGGGACAGGAGGTTTCGCACCCGCGTGTAGATTACGTAGTCAAAACTATGGTCATGACGGTTTTATAATGCCCATTTGTGGCGACGTTCGAGTTTTATATTTTCTGAAAGAGCGTTTTAGTTTTAAGATCGATTAAGACGTTTATGGATTTATCTTGGACAAGTTACGATGGCGTACACTTGTTATTTTTTAGCACATGGCAAAAACGTCATATGAAATGCACCCGTGATTGCTATGTGTATTTTCATTAGTTATTTAGAGTTAAGGGTCGGGGGCATGAGTTGCCACTCCCGAGTGTAGGTTAAGGTAATTCGAGATAATACTTGATTCTTTACCAGATTTCAGACTAAAAGGTATCTTTCTACCTAGGGGGTTGCCTAAAAAGTGAAATTCATTAGCCTAAAGACAACATATTTCGGGCTATGGCCATATTTTAGCCCCAATTAATCACTTTAGGCCATCCTAGTTTGGCTATTTTTGTAAGAAGACTATTAGTTAGGAAAATCAATTCTTAATCAGATCTTAAAGGTCTTCTCTTTCTAGTTTGGTAGATGATAGAAAATGTGTTAATCAAGATGCACCTCATTCGTGTATATATGCATACACTTATAAGAATTATAGACACATAAATACATTATCTACTGGTCTCGCTTCAAATTGGTAAGCTAAAATTACTTTATTTTTTCTGAAACTTTATAATTTCTAACGAAGAACATAACACAAGCAGTTTTACCAATTTAACAGTTCTTGTCAATTTTTAGATAGCCTAATCACATGCTTCAAGGTTCAAAAATGTTCATACATCGATTTCAGAAAATTTAATAGGATATGACAGGAACCAAAAATAATCTACTAAATCCACTTCTATTGAAACAACTGAATTTTGAAATAACCACTTATGAAAATCCAATAAATGTTTACGAAAAGGTTTCATGTGGACTGATTTGAGTACCAACTCCTTTTTTTTTCGATTAAACACCTATTTTTATCCTTGAACTATTTTTTAGAGCAAAACAGATTCAAAGTTCCAGGAAAATCGCCTCAAAATTTTAGTTTGAACACTATTAGTTGAAGGGCTAAAAATAAATATACAGTCCAGTCCCTTAAATTACAAGATTCCAAAGTGCATAAATGAACGAATTATAGTTTTTCTGAAGCGAAAATACAGCTTCTGTAAAAATACATTTTTTATGAATATCAAAGAAAAACTAAAAATGGAAATCCTAGATAGCAGCTCCACATCTGGATTCTTCGTACTGTACATTTGCGGCCCTTTTTTTGTAATTGATAGAACACACAAACTAATTAAGTGTTGAGCACCCACCAGACCAAACAGGACCATGAAAGAAGGTCAAGTTTAAACCTGATAATGCTATACTAAGCTACACTAACAAAACAGAATTATTTATGCATTCTCTTGGTGTAAACCTGACCATGAATCTGTCAGATTTCAATCCCATAATGCCAACATTAACCTAATTCTAAAGCCATATGGAGACCTGCTCACTGAGTCTCTTCAATGAACAAGGAACACGAATAAGAGCACCTTCTATCATTAATCTAAGATTGTAATTCCAACCCTTTACTATTTGGACAGTGTTGAGGATATACCTTTGAGTATTGTCAAAAAGATGAATCTAATCATGAAAGAGGTTAGATTCACTCCTTAATGACGCTCTTAGAAGAACAAAGCATATTAAGACCTTTTATGGACTAAATCTGGCCATAAAAAGAGTCAGATTCAGCTCCGTAGATCTCATCTTTTGTTCCTCTTGACAATTATACTATAATTTTGACTTTTTAGGTTCTTATAGAGACAGAATCTGATCATTTTAAGAGATTCAGGTTCCTTACTCTAGGAGTCCTTTTGACTACTTATTTTATGCCCTAGCAGAGGTGACTTAAGGGACATTTTATTGCTTATGCACTATTGTAGGGTGAATTTGACCATTGGAAGGTCAAACTCATCTACCCTAGTGCAAATACTAACCTATCCGGAGAGTTGCTTGTTGAATCTCTTTATGGGCCAAAGAGACTCAATTGAAAGCATATTTTCTGCACATTTATAGGGAGAACCCGACCATAGAGAAGGTCAGATTCTACACCATAGTGCAGCCTTTTTAGGAAGTGGAACTACGATTATCAAATACATTTATATACCTTTAGCCTGAAGTAAACAGAATACTCCAGCAAAGAAATACCAACATCAAAATAGTTCCTATCACACTCATAGGATCATTATCATGCCAATAAGCATCTATACAGTCACATTTACATAAAGTAGAAGAAACAACCTTATTTATCAAGAACAACTAACTTAAGCAATGAGTAAAAGAAGAGAGTTCCAATCCAGCATTTCATTGAGAACAAGAAGAGTTAATACATACCTTTTTAAGAGTAAAGCAACAGAAATTTTGACCAAATAAAGGTCAAATGCTAAAAAGTGGAGATCAACACAGCAACTAACAGAAAAACAAGACCAGCAGTAGAGAATCCTAGAAAGTGAGAGCTTGGAAAACCAGAAAGTGAAGCAAGACCAGCAAGAAAACAGATTTCAACCGGATAAATTTTTAAAACCCAGAAAAACCAGTCAGCTGCCACCCAAGTTCAAGAATACCAAGACTGAAGAAAACCAGATTTTTTGAGATATTTCTATACCTAATCGAGTGTTCTTTCAGTATAGGATTTCTATTGTGTGTGTGCATATGAAATTTCTGTATCTAGATTTTCAGCAGGGCCCAAGGTTAAAAAAAAAAGTCCCTGAATATGTAAAAAGAAAGTCTATTTATAGGATATTTGGGAATGGGATATTCTTTGGAATATTTCCTATCCAAAAGTTGGAAAATAGTACTAAATAGTACATAGGGCAGTTGTCAACCTTATCCTTGGGACATCTGCCCCTATTCTAGAACCTTCCTATTTATTAAAAGACCCTTTTAACCTTAAAAATCTGATTTCCTAAACTGAGTTACCTAATGTACCCCCTGGAGTCCCTGAATTTACCATTGGGTAATCAAGGTTAAACTCACTTGGGTTATTATTTAACTCTAGTTACCTAAACCTAGTCAGGTTCCTTAGTTAACTAGGACTGATAAGTATTATTAGCTTGATGCTAGTTTACTTGGCTTAATTAAAACTAATCTTGATTCTTTAAGCTTTGGTGAATTATTTTAGATTTAAACCTAATTGTGATTAACTCGATTTGAGTCATTATACTTATCCAACCTAATCGAGTGATCAACTTAATTAACCATTAGTGAAGGCTGCAATTAAATAACTCTTAGCTTAGTATGTAATTAGCTTATTAAATGTTGACTAATTGAGATGATTAACTCACTAATCAATCTTTGATTTTAGGTGAGCTATTTTCAGGTTCTAGGTTAGTTAGTTTAGGTCCTTAAAGTTAGTTTCCAATTATACTGTTAGTTATCTTAGTTTCAAGGGTATACCTAATCAAACTAATTAATAGTTAACTAATCAAACTACTAAATCAAAGATGAGTTGAGGCGAAATCAATTCAACACTAAACTAAAAATCAGAAAACAGGTTAGGGGGTCGAACAGCTGAGCATAATATACAAAGAAAAACTAAACATGGTCAATCAACTGATGCAAGCACATGAAGCACATTTAAAACTCATGAATCATTAAAACCTGAACTATATCATTCCAATATCCAAAAAGGGTTCAATTAACCTAAGCATGCATGTGTGAACCAAGTCTAAACTAAGAACATGTTTTAAAAAATATTTTGGGGCTTCGAACTAATCATGCATGAATAGGTAAAAGAAAGTAATCAAAATAGTGATAAAGTCATAAGTAAATAGTGACACAAATAAGAAAAGAAAATTGATTATAATACGCCTATTCATGCTTAAAAAAAACACGAAACATATAGAAAGGAGAGGGGGGTACCCGTAAAAGAAAGGTTTGGCCGGCAAAAAATGAAATAGCCGGACCTTGGCCGGACTCCGGAGGGTTTGAAAATGATTCAAACCCATATGAATCAATTGCTCTTATCAAGAGCAACTGACTCATATAGGTCCGAACCATTGAATCGTTCGAAGTCGACCGTTGTAGCATTTTAGGTTTTTCAGATTCTTAGATCTGAAATCGGGTGATTTTTGGTGGGATTTTGGNTAGGGGTCAGACTTTGATGGAAATGAGGGGGGTGGTGAGTGTTTGGAAATATATATAGTTAATGGATAATGAGTTCTCAACCGTTGGATCTGGAAAGATCAACGGTTGAGATCTTTCGATTTAATTTGAACGGGGTCGTTTTGGGTATCGGGGTCAGACCGGGTAGGAGGTGTATTGGGCTGGGTCGTTTGAGTGTATAGAGATAGGGATTGGGCCTGGGTATTTCTTGGCCCAGGTCCGATTTAGAGCTCTCTTGATTAATTAAACTAGTCAATCTAATTAGGTTCAAATCTAATTTAATCCAAAAACTGTAGTTTGTTATTTTATTCAATTAATTACAAATAATGAATATATAATTCCTTGATAATAATGATGCGCCTAAGTACACAATTTTAAATAATTTTAAAGGATGAATTATGAATATGCAATGCAAAAATAATTCACAATTAACACTAAAATTCAACAAAATTTGTGAAATTAATTTATTTTATTGAATTTTGTAGGAGTATATGGTGGGTGAAAAATCACATGCTCACAGCTGCCCCTCTTTGCTCGGAAACACGAAGAGTTTTGGGCAAAGACAAAGTGAGCAGAAATAAACGACTTTTACTTATTCATATGTTCCATTGTGAAGCGTTTTTTTTAAAGTTTGACCGAACCCTGCTTCAGAGGTTGCCTACATATCCTTGGCTATAAAGGAATCAGGTCAGTGTAGTTCTGGAAGTTTTAGTAGCTGGGACTACCGAGTAACTGTGGTTTCACTGTGATTGTTGTTGTTACTGCTGCTGATCTCCTTATTACACCCAAGTACAAAACGAAAGACTAACTAAACCTATCAGTTGCTAGTTACAAGATTCCTATCTAAGACTTGGTCTTGAGTCTTGATCTTTTGCTGACTCTGACTTGGATCCTGATGCTTGTTAGTCGCAGGTGCTGGTTTTGTCTTGTCGTTTCTCAAAGCAGGATATACTGGATGGATGACTTCAATATCGTCCTGAATAGTCCATATTTTCCCCGTTTGTGCACTTTTGGATTCTTTCTTCTTTTTGGTTTGTTATTTTGGATCATATTTTGGTCGTCTTGAGTTCCAATGTCCTAGAAACGTAATCTGCACAAAAAGCAAAACAAACGAACAAAATTTCTGCCCCAGTTTTCACTAGGAAGATTTCGTGAGTTGTTGTAACAAACTCTATGCAACTTCATTATTGAAAGCAATGAAAAGCCGGGAGACCCGGAGTTACTGCAGACTAGGGAGTGGATACCCTATATCTCAAAGCGGGATCAACTAGGGGTTGGGAGCCCTATGTTGCAAAATGAAATCAACTAGGGATTGTGTACCCTATGTTGGAAAAGAAATCAACCAGGGAGTGTATACCCTTGATTGGAAAAGAAAACATCAACCAGGGAGTGTATACCCTTGATTGGAAAAGAAAGCATCAATCAGGGAGTGTATACCCTTGATTGGCATCGACTACGAGAGCGCGTACACCCATGTCGGGAAAAAGTATAATTGGGGATTGGAGGCCCCATACTACTTTGAGTTATTTTCAACTTCAATTCTTCTTCTCTTCTTCTTTTTTTTTCTTTTTTTTTTTGTTGAGGAAACTTCCCTTTCGTTGGAGTCAATGCTGCAAAGCTCCTTCTAGCTTTCACGCTATCCCTTTTGATTGCACCTGCTTTTGCATGGTCGCTTTTGCACCCGTTTCCTATTTTCAAACAAAGAACAATTTGTTAGTTTGGAATGATGGTTGGTTTTGCGGCCTTGATTTTCAAAAGTTTGATCTCAGTTCTTTTGATGAACATCCCAATCACTTTCTTGCTTGCTTGCTGGGGATTGGGTTTCATCTCTAATCCCGAGGACCTTGGCCTCCTAGATTTTACTATGGCAATCGGTCACGTGGGATCCAACATTTTATTTTTGCCTTTGTAGGCTTTTCACTTGCTTTTCTTTTGGATTTCCAGAGTATCGGGGGAGTTTTGGCCCCCTCAAATTCTGCTACGATGGTTAGTCGGGACAGAGTTAGACAGAATGGACAACGAATTTAAACAAGAGGCGTCCCTTTCGGGGAAAGGAAAGAAGGACTTATCTGGAGTGCATGTGGACTTCAATGAACATGACATGCCCTTTGGACTGATGCCTGATCCGTGTAAACCGTCCAACTCTCAGAAATTCATCACAACTATTACCTCGNTATTCGCCTTTATAGGAACTTCAATTTGATTTTCTCCTTTCATGGTTTTGAGTTTGAATCATCGGCCATTGTGGCCAGTCGGGATCGACTCGATGCCCCTTACGAGGTTGGGTGCCTTTTGCATATTGACCTGCGTCAAATGAGAGCCCTGTAAATCAGTATTGCCATATTTTCTTTGCCTTAGTTTCAGGACAGAGTTAGACCGAAAGGGATTCAAAAGAGAAATAAATGACAGAATGGACAACGAATTTAAACAAAAGGTGTCCCTTTCGGGGAAAGGAAAGAAGGACTTATCTGGAGTGCATGCGGACTTCAATGAACATGATATGCCCTTTGGATTGGATTCCTGGTCCGTGTAAACTGTCTGACTCTTAGAAATTCATCACAACTATTACCTCGAGATTGAGAAACCTTTCCCCGGACTATGTCCATGTTAGTGACCCATTATCCTTTTCGATCAGTGGCGGCCTTTGTGGGTTTTCACCAACTAACCTCTCTAATTTCTCTTCTCACCATTGCATTGTAGTGCTATTTGTGAGTTTTCACTAACAAGACTCTCATTTTTAATTTCTCTGCTTACCGTCGCTTCACGTTGCCCGTGTGGGTTTTCACCGATAAGACTCTCTCATTTTGTTTCTCTCATTTGCTTGCACCAGATTCGACATTGTATCCTCCAACTTTAAGCATGCTTACCAATTGATCGGAAGGACTTGAACAGGGTTTTGGTGAGAAGAATTTGTATTGAATTACAACTTTGGAACCTCTTCGGCGAAATTATCACCAAACATATTATAACATCTACTCCAGCTTAAACTCTTGGGGAAATATGGATTTTTATTTTGGCGTGACTGAACCCCAGGGAGAGGCTGCCTACGTATCCTTTCGGAATCAAGTCGAACGTAGTACAGGAAACTTTTT
>ML388786.1:14030-42416 GCA_005239525.1 Nicotiana knightiana
GAGGTTAGCTAATGCATCTGCTTCTGCATTTTCCTCTCTAGGTATTTGCATTACCTTCCATGTTTTGAATTGTCTCACGAGCTCTCGTGCTTTTTCAAGATACTGTTGCATTCTAGTCTCTCGAGCGATGTAAGTCCCCTGTATCTGATTTACTACCAGTTGGGAGTCACTGTTGATCACAATTTTCTCGATTGAGAGCTCTCGTGCGTGTTCAAGCCCTACAATAACAACTTTGTACTCTGCTTCATTGTGATAGGATAA
Source organism: Nicotiana knightiana (assembly GCA_005239525.1). Taxonomy (NCBI): domain Eukaryota; kingdom Viridiplantae; phylum Streptophyta; class Magnoliopsida; order Solanales; family Solanaceae; genus Nicotiana; species Nicotiana knightiana. Next base: position 14,292 of record ML388786.1, read on the forward strand.
CACTTTATAGCTTGCCGTGTCTTTTCACCCGTGGGTGATATCAAGACTATGCCTAAGACGACACCTTTTATATTTGAAGAACCATCGGTGAACAAGGTCCATAGGCCTGGATTAAGACCGTTAAAGAGTTGTAACTCTTTTTCTACTTCAGATACAATGCTATTACTAAAGTCAACAACAAAATCAGCTAGTATTTGAGACTTAATTGCAGTCCTAGGCTGATAGATTATTTCATGCTCACTTAATTCTATGGCCCACTTGGCTAATCTTCCTGACAATTCCTGTTTATGCAGAATATTTCTTAAAGGATATGAGGTCACAACGGTGATTGGGTGGCATTGAAAATAGGGTCGTAATTTTCTAGATGCCATTATTAAAGCTAAGGCTAACTTTTCCAGATGTGGATATCTAGTCTCAGCATCTAGCAAAGTTTTACTTACATAATAGACAGGTGATTGTTTACCTTTTTCTTCTCTTACCAATACTGCACTTACAGCAATTTCTGAGACAGCCAGGTAGATGTACAATCTTTCCCCTTCTTTTGGCTTTGAAAGCAGTGGTGGTTTCGATAGATAAATCTTCAGATTCTTGAGGGCTTGCTGACATTCTTCAGTCCATTCGAACTGATTCTGCTTTTTGAGAACTGAGAAGAATTTAAAACTTTTTTCGGAAGATTTAGAAATAAACCTACCCAAAGCTGCTATTCTCCCTGTCAGTCTTTGAACTTCCTTTTTATTTGTTAAAATATCAGGTATTTCCTCTATAGCTTTAATTTGAGCGGGATTTACCTCTATTCCTCTGTTTGACACAAGGAAACCCAAAAATTTACCTGATTGCACTCCAAAAGCGCATTTCTCTGGATTTAACTTCATACTATACCTGCATAGAATATCAAAAGCAGTAGAGAGATGCTGGAAATGGTCTTGTGCTTGTGTTGATTTTACCAACATATCATCAATATAGACTTCCATCGTCTTTCCAAGATGTTCTTGGAACATTTTAGTCACTAACCTTTGATAGGTGGCTCCAGCGTTTTTTAAGCCAAAAGGCATAACATTATAATAGTAAGTCCCCCTATTTGTAATGAAGGAAGTTTTTTCCTCATCCGAGGGATTCATTTTAATTTGATTATAACCAGAATATGCATCTAAAATGCTCAATAATTCATGAACTGTTGTGGCATCAATCATTTGATCTATATGTGGCAATGGGAATGAATCTTTGGTGCATGCTTTATTCAAGTCAGTATAATCTAAGTATACTCTCCATTTGCCATTCTTTTTAGGCACTACCACGGTGTTTGCTAGCCAGTTAGGGTACATTACCTCTTGTATCGAACCAATCTTCAAGAGTTTCTGTACCTCTTCGTCGATTACTTGGTTCTTGAATGATCCTTGCTTTCTTTTCTTCTGCTTAACAGGTATGAAGGATAGATCTTCATTTAGTTTATGAGTCATCACTTATGATGGGATGCCTGTCATATCTGAGTGGGAGCATGCAAAGCAGTCTGCGTTATCCTTTAAAAAATCAATTAACTTACCTTTTCGAGCGGGGCCTAGCCTCGTGCCTATATACACTTTCTGCTCAGGCTTTTGTTCAGATAATGGAACAACTACGAGCTCCTCCGTAGTTGTTTTGATGTGATTATCTTCCTCCGGTTCACGAATGACGTCCGGTCTGGAATCTGTTTCTGTGTGGTATAGTATACCTTCTGTGGTAACTTGATTTTCCTTCTCGTAAGTATTTTCTTTCGTATCTGTTTCAACAATAATACCTTCCGTACGTATTTGGGTAGTAATTTATTCCATGCTTGTTTGGGCTGTGTTACCTTCTTGGGAGATTCCCTTATCTCGTAATTCTTCCACCTCTATTTTCTTGTTGTAGTGTACCACCGAGTTTATATTTCTTGCGGTCTGCTGATCTCCTTTGATTTGTTGAGTCCCCCATTCAGAGGGAAATTTAATTACCTGATGAAACATGGAGGGTATCGCTTTCATGTCGTAGATCCATGGAGCCATGTCAGTATCGATGACTTGGAACCTGACACTTTTGATCACCCCCTCAGCATAAGTACTAAGCTCAATTTCTCCTTTTGTTATAACCGTAGAGTTATCAAACCCTGATATGGCTCATGATTTTGGGATTACTTGATTCCCCAGTAGCATTTCTTCCACGACTCTTAGCAAATGATATTGACTGAACTTCCTGGATCAATCAACTCTCTTTTTACGTTAGTGTCATGAATAAGTAAAGATATTACCAGAGCATCGTTGTGCGGAAGTATTTAATCCACTGATATCTGAATCATCGAAGTTTATATCGTCTTCTCCACGAGCTCGTTTCCCATGTGTAATTGTGAACTTTGTGGTTGTTTTGCAAATCACTCCGTTTACTTCTTCACCCCCGTGTATTACGTTAACGGTTCGTTTTGGAGAAGGAGGCTTTGGGGGCTCCTGCCTGTTCCTCATATATGCCTGTTNGGACTACGTCTCTTACTTGTGGTCTATAGTCCGACCTAGTGTTTTCAAACCTGGGGCGGATATCGAGTCCCGAGGGTCCTAAGTAAGGATCGTACCTATTTTTACCTAATCTTCTATCTAATTCAGGACGTCTGGATCTGGAATGATCTTCATCTCTCGAACGAGCAATGATATCTTCTTCTATTCTGAGTTTAGTACTGTACCTGTTATATACATCGTTCCATGTTGTAGCGGGGAATTCTCTTAGACTCTCCTTAAGTCGTCTCGTGGCTTCTAAGCTTTTATCGTTCAGGTTTCTTACAAATGCCATGGCTGCCCAATTATCAGGCACCCTGGGTAACTGCATTCTTTCTCGTTGAAACCTGTCTACAAACTCACAGAGTAGTTCCGTGTCTCCTTGTTTTATTTTGAATATGTCTTCCATTCTCTTCTCAACTTTTTGTGCACCAGAGTGTGCTTTTATAAACGAATCTGCAAGCTCAGCAAAAGAGTCAATAGAATTTTCAGGGAGAAGAGAATACCAGGTTAGGGCCCCTTTGGTAAGTGTTTCCCCAATTTTTTTGACAAGGACTGATTCAATTTCTTGTTTCGTTAAGTCGTTGACTTTTACCCTAGTAGTGAAAGCAATCACATAGTCGCGTGGGTCAGTTGTTCCATCATATTTGGGAACGTCAGGCATTTTAAACTTCTTGGGTATAGGCAAGGGTGCCGTACTTGGCTTCCAAGGTTGTTGAAAATATCTATCAACATCTATTCCTTTGATGATAGGTGGTACTCCAGGAATTTGTTCGATGCGATCGTTCTGCTCCTTCATCTGTTTCTGCATGGTTAGCAGTAAATTTTGTAATTCTGAGTTATTAGATATACCTGGTCTCGTTTCGAGAGATTCATTAGGAGTATCTCCTCTTCCTGAGTTTGCCAACCCAGATTGAGGATTTTCCATGGTGATGGTGTTATTGGGGGGTGGCATCGGCAGTGTAGGTAACGCTGCCGGTAATCCTCTCGCAATTTCTTGCAAACCTTGGCTCACATACTCTACAATCATTTGCTTTACACGATCTTGTTCCACAGTTTGATCATTATCACCATTGTTGTTATTGGATCTTTCTGGGGATTGTTCCCTCGAACCACATGGGGTTCCTGAAGGCGATGGAACTGGTGTTCCACTCCTTTGCTGGTTGTTGTTGTTGGGGTTTGACATAATTCAGAGGACATCACTTGAAAAGTAAATAAAGATTATCAGAGTCCCGGTAATGAACCCATTTGTTTAACCAAAGAATTAGACCCTTTGACTAAAGCTTATTTTGAAGATGAATACAGGTTACTGATAATCAAGTTAATGGAGAAAAATGAATAATAGACAATATTGCAGAAATATAGAAAATCGAAGTTGATTGTATTCGAGAATCAGATGCCTTTATAAGCTGTATTCCCCTTCCTTATATAGGAGATTCTTATAACGTACGACTCTTGTTATTGTTACTCATTAATGACTAATTATGACATTAATGAGGCGTTGCAAAGGATAACGGTAATTGGGGTTCGGTTACATAACATTCGAGTAATCAATTGTGGGTCCTTGAATCTGCCCGTAGCTTTGTCTAGATTCATTCTGACCGTGCCTCTCTCCCGTTTTGATCAAGTTGAGTTTCCCGTGGCTGATAAGTTCGTGGGTTTAACGAAAACGTGCCTCTTTGTAATGTACCTCTTCAAAGAATCACATCCAGCTGTCGCGTTTTCCTATGTCCATGTGACTGGCTGAGTTGTCAAAAGCTGGCTTAGTGAAACTCTTTTTTACCAATACAGTGCTGCCGGAGATCGCCAGGAGGAAAAGCAGCTCACCGTGAAGTCAGGTCCGTCTAATATCAAGTCAAGCTCCGGTCCGACAACCAGATGCACCAGCCTCAGAACCTGTACAATTAAGTACAAAAGCGTAGCATGAGTACATAAATATATATGTACCCAGTGAGTATCCTGCCTAACCTCGAAGAAGTAGTGACGAGAGGTCGACATGACACTCACTAAGGTCCAATAATACAATTTAACAGAATATGATAGAAACGGTAGGCATGTAAAGGCAGTGAAGCAACAAATATATATANGACACTGAAATCCAAGTAAGTACTGGGAATGAATTAAACAATTACTACTTCACTTTCCCCCAAATATCTGTCAAATCAATATCCATGAATTTAGTAACAAATAAATCATGCGCATGCAGGGTAAGGACAACCGGCCGGAGTCATAAGATAGTCATGCCCGTGCACTGGCGAGGGTCGAGCGGCCCGTACCAAATGTGCATCTCTCAATCCTCTCTATGCACTGCCGAGGATCAAACGGCCCGTACCAAAAGTGCATCTCTCAATCCTCTCTATGCACTGCCGAGGATCAAACGGCCCGTACCAAAAGTGCATCTCTCAATCCGCCGTGGTGTACGGACCGTTCCCATAAGAGTGGGGTAACACACACTCTGCTCGCGGAATGTAAATTGCAAAGCGGTCACATGCACACACATTATTCCTTTTTAACAATTATTTTTCAGTGAACAATTCCTTACAAGTTTTCTCAAATTCCATAACATCAGGGAAATAATCCGCATGTAACATTTAATTTATTAAGCATATAGTTCATATCAAGTAAAACACAAGGCATGATGTGGGCCTAACTACCCAGACATAATAGTAATAGCCGCTATGTACGGACTCTCGTCACTTTGTACATACGTAGCCTCCAGAATTATCACATATAACATTTAAATAACCTAGGGGGATAGTTTCACCCTTACAAGGTTAGAAAGGAGACTCACCTCGTGTCGAATCTACTCCCGGACCAAGAACGCGCCCGAAACTCCAAACTCTACACCCGAGGATTCGAAACTATCCAAATGTTATACAAATTCATCAATTTATGCTCAAAGTATGGAAATCTTCCCACTACTAAGTCAAATTCTCCATTCTTGAAGAAATCCTAAAATCTAACCCCGGGCCCGCATGCTCGGATTCCAAAAATTTTCGAAGGAAACACTCACCCATAGCCTAAGGATCATTAATACATGATTTTTACTTGATTTCATAGCTAAATTGACGGGTAATTTTCTAAATTCTCGAAGGCCCTAAGTTACTACCCAAATTCCCTAATTTTCCACTAATTAAGTAGTTAAATCCTACTAAGAATGCATGCATTAACTAACTCTAGGATAGAATCTACTTACCTTTCAGTGATTGGGTCGTTGATCCCTTTTCCCAATCTCTCAAGGTGTTCTAATGGAGGAAGAAATGAAGAAATAATGAAGAATCCCGTATTTAAGAAACACACTGTCTGACAGTGTTTCCGCACCTGCGGCTCGAGGACCGCACCTGCGGTCTCGTACCTGCGAAAATGGACGAGGAAGCCTAGGCCGGCACCTGCGGAGGGGAGACCGCACCTGCGAGAAATGGACTGCCCGCTGGGGGTCGCACTTGCAAGGCTGGGACCGTAGGAGCAGTCCCGCACCTACGACTAGGCAACCGCACCTGCGGATCACACCAGAACAGGTGCACCAACAGCTGTTTCAGCTGGTTTTTGGCCCCGTGTGGTGTCCGGGAGGCACCTGGGCCCACCCGAGCCCCGGTCCAAATATACCAACAAGTCCCAAATCATAATACGGATTCGCTCGAGCCTTTGGAACACCCAAAACAATGCTAAAACTAAAAATCACACCTCAAAACCCCTAGACCGAAACTTAGGAACTTTAAGTTTTCTTGACTTCGCTAACAACGCGCCGAACCGACCTATACTACTCGGAATGACACCAAATTTTGCAGGCAAGTCATATATGATATAACGGAACTATTCCCGGTCTCGGAATTCCGTTCGTACCTCGATAACACAAAAACACGTCCCAAACCACAATAGGAACTTAAGGGACTTCTTATTTCAATATTGGGCGCCGAAACGCTCCTGGGTCATCCAAAACCCATTCCGAACATACGCCCAAGTCCGAAATCATCATACGAAGCTACTGGAACCATCGAAATTCGATTCCCAGTTCGTTTACTAAAAATGTTGATCGAAGTCAAACTTGGTCCTAAAGGCCAACCTTTAGGAACCAAGTGTTCCTATAGCATTCTAAACACTTCCGAATCCCGGACCACCCGCCCCGCAAGTCATAAATCACAATAAGCCGCTATGGGAAGTTTAATTTAGGGGAACGGGGTCCGATAACGCAAAATTACCGGTCGGGTCGTTACATTCTCCACCTCTTAAACAAACGTTAGTCCTCGAATGGGTCTAAAATCATACCTGAAGTGCTGAATAAGTGCAAATATCTGCTTAGCATGCCCTCCTCGGACTCCCAGGTCACTTCCTCGACTGGTTGGCCCTTCCACTGGACCTTCACTGCATAAACTCTCTTGGGCCTCGACTGGCGATCCTGTCTATCAATAATAGCAGCTGGCTCCTCGTCGTAGTCCAACCTCTCATCCAACTGAATAGTGCTGAAATCAACCACGTGAGAGAAGTCGGCGTGGTACCTCCGGAGCATGGATACATGAAAAATTGGATGAACTCCTGATAAACTGGGAGGTAAGGCTAGCTCATAAGCAACCTCCCCAACTCGCCTCAACACATCGAAGGGACCTATAAACCTCGGGCTCAACTTGCCCTTCTTCCCAAACCTCATAATACCCTTCATCGGCGAGACCTTCAACAGAACCTTGTCTCCCTCCATTAATGACACATCACGCACCCTCTGATCTGCGTAACTCTTATGTCTGGACTGTGCTGTACGGAGCCTCTCCTGAATCAACTTCACCCTCTCCAAAGCATCCCTCACCAGGTCGGTACCATATAACCTAGCCTCACCAGGCTTAAACCACCCGATAGGGGAACGACATCGCCGACCATACAAATCCTCAAATGGAGCCATCTCGATGCTGGACTGGTAACTATTATTGTAAGCAAACTCAGCCAAAGGTAGGAACTGGTCCCACTGACCTCTGAAGTCAATCACGCATGCCCTGAGCATGTCCTCCAATATCTGAACTGTACGCTCCGACCGACCATCAGCCTGAGGGTGAAATGTTGTTCTGAGATCTATCTGGGTGTCCATCTCACTATGCAATGCTCTCTAGAAATGCGAGGTGAATTGAGGACCTCGATCTGATATAATGGACACCGGCACACCATGAAACCCGACTATCTCCCGAATGTAGATTTGGGCTAACCTCTCAGAAGTATAAGTAGTAGCTACTGGAATAAAATGCGCCGAGTTGTCAATCTATCAACAATGACCCAAACCGCGTCAACCTTCCGCAAAGTACGAGGCAACCCAACCACGAAGTCCATAATGATGCGCTCCTACTTCCACTCAAGAATGGGCATCTGCTGCAGTAGGCCTCCTGGTCTATGGTGCTCATACTTCACCTGCTGGCAATTAGGACACTTAGTCACATACTCCACGCTGTCCCTCTTCATCCGCCTCCACCAGTAATGCTGCTTCAAATCACGATACATCTTCGTAGCACCAGGATGAACAGAATACCGAGAACTGTGTGCCTCCTCTAGAATCCTCTCCCTCAGGCCATCAACATTAGGAACACATAAGCGACCCTGAAGTCTCAGAACACCATCTTCGCCAATAGTAACCTCCTTGGCCCTACCCTGAACCACTGCCTCCCGAAGCTCTGCTAAGCACGGATCATAGAACTGCCGGGACTTAATCTCCCCTAATAACGAAGACTGAGCAACCACATATGCTAAAACTCGACGAGGATCTGAAAGGTCTAATCTTACCAGGCGATTGGCTAAGGACTGAATGTCCAAGGCTAGAGGTCTCTCCTCTTCTGCAATATAAGCCAAGCTACCCATACTCTCCGCCTTCCTGCTCAAAGCATCTGCTACCACATTTGGCTTGCCCGGATGATAAAGGATGGTGATATCATAATCCTTCAACAACTCAATCCATCTGCGCTGCCTCAAATTAAGATCCCTCTGCTTGAACAAGTGCTGCAAGCTATGGTGGTCTGTATAAACCTCACAGGACACTCCATATAAGTAGTGCCTCCAAATCTTAAGAGCATGAACAATCACCGCCAACTCTAAATCGTGCACAGGATAATTCTTCTCATGAACCTTCAGCTGGCGCGAAGCATAAGCAATAACTATCCCTTCCTGCATCAATACACACCCCAAGCCAACGCGCGAAGCGTCACAATATACTGTATACATCCCAGAACTAGTGCTGAGGTCAATGCTCTCTTGAGCTTCTGAAAGACCGCCTCACACTCGTCAGACCATCGAAATGGGGCATTCTTCTGAGTCAATCTGGTAAATGGAGCTGCAATAGAAGAGAACCTCTCCACAAATCGGCGATAATATCCTGCTAGGCCCAAAAAGCTCTTGATCTCTGTAGCTAAAGTAGGACGCGACCAACTCTGAACTGCCTCGATCTTTCGAGGATCAACCTTGATACCCTCTCCGGATACCACATGCCCCAATAATTCCACGGAATCCAATAAGAACTCACACTTGGAGAATTTAGCATATAGCTTCTGTTCTCGCAAAGTCTGGAGCACAACCCTCAAATGCTGATCGTGCTCCCCCAGGTTACGTGAGTAAATCAAGATGTCATCTATGAAGACAATGACAAAGGAATCAATATACGTCCTGAACACCCTATTCATCAAGTCCATGAATAATGCTGGGGCATTAGTCAAGCCAAAGGACATCACCAGGAAATCATAATGGCCATATCTCGTACGAAAAGCAGTCTTCGGAACATCTGAGGTCCGAATCTTCAACTGATGATAGCCCGATCTCAAATCAATCTTAGAAAACACACGAGCACCCTGCAAATGGTAAAACAAATCATTGATGCGCGACAAAGGATACTTATTCTTAACGGTAACCTTGTAACAGGCGGTAATCAATACACATCCGCATGGACCCATCCTTCTTCTTTAGGAATAGAACTGGATCACCCCACGGCGATACACTCGGTCTGATAAACCCCATAGCCAACAACACCTCAAGCTGCTCCTTCAACTCCTTCAAATACTTCGGATCCATACGGTACAGAGGAATAGAAATAGGCTGGGTGCCTGGAGCTAAATCAATGCAGAAATCAATATCACGATTCGGAGGCATGCCCGGAAGGTCCGAAGGAAATACATCAGCAAACTCTCAAACCACTGGCACTGAATCAATCATCGGAGACTCGGCGGTGGTGTCCCGTACATAAGAAAAATAGGCCAGACAACCCTTCTCGACCATATGTCGATCCTTCAGGAATGAAAGAACCCGGCTGGCTGCACTAACTGAGGAACCCCTCCACTCCAGCCTAGGCGACTCGGGCATGGCTAAAGTAACTGTCTTGGCATGGAAATCTAGAACGACATGATAAGGAGATAGCCAATCCATGCCTAAAATAATCTCGAAATCAACAATGTCGAGCAATAAGAGATCCCTCGAGTCTCGAACCCACAAAATGAAATCACACATGACCGAAAAATCAGGTCTACAACCACATAATCTCCCATGGGAGTGGACACATAAATAGGAGAACCCAAGGACTCACGAGGGACATCCAGAAAATGAGAAAATAAGACCGAAACATAGGAATGAGTGGATCTTGGATCAAATAACACCGATGCCTCTCTACCACATACTGTAATAATACTTGTGATCACGGCGTCTGAGGCCACTGCATTTGATCTGGCCGGAATGGCATAGAATCTGGCTGGAGTACCAGAAGACTGAGCTCCACCAGAGTGAACAGGAGCTTCCTGACCTCTCCCTGACTGGCCTTCACCTTTAGGACGGCCCCTGCCGACCTATCCTCCACCTCTAGGTGGCTGGACTACTGGTGCAGGACCCATCGACTGATAACCCTACTGTACGGCCTTGCCCCGAAACTTGGGACACTGCCTCCTCATATGACCTGGCTCTCCACACTCGTAACAACTCCCAGGTACCATAGTCTTCTGCCTTGAAGAAGAACCCTTAATGGCCGAAGGGCGATGAGAGCCCTCCGGCATAGCACTAAAGTAAGGGTCGGAGGATCTCGGATGATGGGATAACCACTGCATTAACTCTGAATGGATGGAGGACGCTCGGAACGCTCGGAACGCTCTAGCATGGCGCTGAAATGAGGCCTCGCTGGAACACCTCGGGGAGGTGGTGGAGGTGCTGAATATAAAGGCCTGCTGGGCTGACCACTGCTATACTGACCCCTGCCCCTAGCCGGGGAACCTCTAACATCTCCAGAGAATCTAGCCCTCTTACCTTGCTGCCCCTGCTCCCTGCTCCTCGACCGATACCCCTCGATCCTGCGAGCAATCTCTACCACGAGCTAATAAGGAGTCCCCATCTCCACCTCTCGGGCCATGTTGGCCTTAATACCAGAGTGCATCCCTACTACAAATATCCGCACTCTCTCAGCATCAGTAGGCAATATCATAAGTGCGTGGCGAGACAACTCTGAGAATCTAGCCTCATAATCTGTCACTGACATCTGTCCCTGCTCCAACTGCTCAAACTGATATCGCAGCTCTTCCCTCTTAGAGGGTGGGATATACCTGTCTAGAAACATCTGAGTGAACTGCTCCCAGGTGATAGGAGGAGAATCTACTGGCCTGATGAGAATATAGGACTGCCACCATCTGCGAGCTCTGCCCTCTAGCTGGAAGGTAGTGAAGTCCACTCCATGGGACTTTAATATCCTCATATTGTGCAGCCTATCCCTGCACCTGTCAACAAAATTCTAGGCATCCTCACCCGCTCACCCCCGAAGACTGGAGGGTACAACGGAGTCCATCTAACCAATAACTTCTGTGGATTGCCGTCCGCAGCTGGCCTGGGCTCAGGTGCTGCTGCTACAGGTTGGGCCCCACCCACGGGTAGCGTACCCGGCGTATGATGTAATGCTGCTGCCTGACCCGTAGCCTAGGTGGTAGGAGTCTGGCCCCCTCCCGTCTGAGATGTGGCAGGATATGCCGGAAATAAACCGGCCTGGGACATGGTGTCCATGAACCACATCATACGGTGCATGATCTCTTGGAATCCTGGAGCCGTCATAAAGTCCACTAGAGCAGGACCTGCTGGAGGCACCTCGTCCTGCTCCTCTATAATAGGGTCCTCTGGTGGCAGAACCGGAATAGCTCTGGGACGCCCTCGTCCCCCACCATGGGCCGGTGCCCTCCCCCGGCCTCTGTCGCGACCTCAGACAGCGGGGGTAGCGGCTCTTCCCGGGTCTGGAACATCAGATGCACGCGTCCTCACCATCTGTGAGAGAATAGAAGAATGAAGTTAGTAAATCATCGACTGCACGATAGAATGGTAACAAAGAGAGGTTTCCTAACACCTCATAGCATCCTGAAGATAAGTACAAACGTCTCCATAATGATCCGCAAGACTCTATTGGGTTTGCCTAAGACTCGTGAGACTTACGTGAACCTAGTGCTCTGATACCATGTTGTCACGACCCAAAATCCTAACTTAGGCCGTGATGGCGCCCAACATCGGGGTCAGGCAAGCCAACTCCCAATTTACTAAGGATTCTTTCTTATTAGATTAAACATTTCAACATATGCTCAGTTTTTAAAACTTAAAACATGATTCGACAAGGATAAATAGCCAGTTTTAGTCAAAAGCAGCCATGAAGAGGCGTGAGCCAATAGATATACAAACTCGAAATCCATAACAACTATCACGTGTGTTCCAGGAACTAGTGTCACAAGTCCTACGTGCATACTAGCAGAATATACAAAATATATAATATACAGTCCCACTGTATGAAAGAAATAGACGGGAAATAAGCAAAAGAAAATCCCGTGGTGCTGCCGGAGATCGCCAGGAGGAAAAGCAGCTCACCGTGAAGTCAGGTCTGTCTAATATCAAGTCAAGCTCCGGTCCAACAACCAGATGCACCAGCCTCAGAACCTGTACAATTAAGTACAGAAGTGTAGCATGAGTATATAAATATATATGTACCCAGTGAGTATCCCGCCTAACCTCGAAGAGGTAGTGACGAGAGGTCGACATGACACTCACTAAGGTCCAACAATACAATTTAACAGAATATGATAGAAACAGTAGGCATGTAAAGGCAGTGAAGCAACAAATATATATATACGACACTGAAATCCAAGGAAGTACTGGGAATGAATAAAACAATTACTACTTCACTTACCCCCAAATATGTGTCAAACCAATATCCATGAATTTAGTAACAAATAAATCATGCGCATGCAGGGTAAGGACAACCGGCCGGAGTCATAAGATAGTCATGTCCGTGCACTCGCGAGGGTCGAATGGGCCGTACCAAAAGTGCAGCTCTTAATCCTCTCTATGCACTACCGAGGATCGAACGACCCGTACCAAAAGTGCATCTCTCAATCCGCCGTGGCGTACGGCCCGTTCCCATAAGAGTGGGGTAACACACACTCCGCTCGCGGAATGTAAATTGCGAAGCGGTCACATGCACACACATTATTCCTTTTTAACAATTACTTTTCAGTGAACAATTCCTTATAAGTTTTCTCAAATTCCATAACTTCAGGGAAATAAGCCGCATGTAACATTTAATTTATTAAGCATATAGTTCATATCAAGTAAAACACAAGGCATGATGTGGGTGTAACTACCCAGACATAATAGTAATAGCCGCTACGTTCGGACTCTCGTCACTTTGTATGTACGTAGCCCCTAGAATTATCACATATAACATTTAAATCACCTAGGGGGATAGTTTCCCCCTTATAAGGTTAGAAAGGAGACTCACCTCGTGTCGAATCTACTCCCCGGACCAAGAACGCGTCCGAAACTCTGAACTCTACACTCGAGGACTCGAAACTAGCCAAATGTTATACAAATTCATCAATTTATGCTCAAAGTATGGAAATCCTCCTACTACTAAGTCAAATTCGCCATTCTTGAAGAAATCCAAAAATCCAACCCCGGGTCCGCATGCTCGGATTCCAAAAATTTTCGAAGGAAGCACTCACCCATAGCCTAAGGATCATTAGTACATGATTTTACTTGATTTCATAGCTAATTGACGGGTAATTTTCTAAATTCTCGAAGGCCATAGGTTACTACCCAAATTCCCTAATTTTCCACTAATTAAGTAGTTAAATCCTACTAAGAATGCATGCATTAACTAACTCTAGGATAGAATCTACTTACCTTTCAGTGATTGGGTCATTGAGCCCTTTTCCCAAGCTCTCAAGGTGTTCTAATGGAGGAAGAAATGAAGAAATAATGAAGAATCCCGTATTTAAGAAACACACTGTCTGACAGTGTTTCCGCACCTGCAGCTCGAGGACCGCACCTGCGGTCTCGCACCTGCGAGCAAAGGCTCACACCTGCGGAAATGGACGAGGAAGTTCGGGCCCGCACCTGCGGAGGGAGACCGCACCTGCGGCCCCGATCCTGCGGAACTTTGTCCGCACCTGTGAGAAATGGACTGCCCATTGGGGGTCGCACCTGCAAGGCTGGGACTGCAGGAGCGGTCACGCACCTGCGACTGGGCAACCGCACTTGCGGATCACACCAGAACAGGTGCACCAGCAGCTATTTCAGCTGGTTTTTGGCCTTGTGTGGTGTCCGGGAGGCACCTAGGCCCACCCGAGCCCCCGTCCAAATATACCAACAAGTCCCAGATCATAATACGGACTCGCTCGAGCCTTCGGAACACCCAAAACAACGCTAAAACTCAAAATCACACCTCAAAACCTCTAGAACCAAACTTAGGAACTTTAAGTTTTCTTGACTTCGCTAACAACGCGCCGAACCGACCTATACTACTCGGAATGACACCAAATTTTGCAGGCAAGTCATAAATGACATAACGGAACTATTCCCGGCCTCGAAATTCCGTTCGGACCTTGATAACACAAAAACACATCCCAAACCACAATAGGAACTTAAGGGACTTCTTATTTCAATATTGGGCGCCGAAACGCTCCCGGGTCATCCAAAACCCATTCCGAGCATACGCCCATGTCCGAAATCATCATACGAAGCTACTGGAACCGTCGAAATTCAATTTCGAGGTCGTTCACTAAAAATATTGACCGAAGTCAAACTTGGCCCTAAAGGCCAACCTTAAGGAAGCAAGTGTTCCTATAACACTCTAAACACTTCCGAATCTCGGACCACCCGCCCCTGCAAGTCATAAATCACAATAAGCCGCTATGGGAAGTTTCATTTACGGGAACAATGTACGATAACGCAAAATGACCAGTCGGGTCGTTACAGTCCTATTTTAACAAATATATCCCAATACATCCCAGAACCCGGTGTCACAAGTACATGAGCAATTTCTAAGAATTTTACAATTTCTACATGGCTTGTCTGAAATACAAGTGGACAAGGAAATTTAAAATAATGCAATACAGAATGAGGGAGACTGTGCGACACTAAGCATGATTATCATAGGCAATTTATTAAAATCAGGAATAACTATTATCAACTCCATTCACATTTAACACTTTATATCTTCGTCATGTTAATAACAACTAATCAACATGGGTGATTTAATCAAATAAAAATTAATCAACGGGAAGGAACAACTTCTTCCAAAATTTCTAATAACTTTAAATCTCTGTCATTTCAATTGACAACTTAAAATTTCAGGCTAGTAATCAGGCAAAATAATAGCAACTACGTAATAAATATCATGCGCAAGCAATGCCGAGGGTCGAACGACGCGGACCAACAATAATGAACTGTGCACTGCCGAAGGTCGAACGGCTCGAACCATAGATGCATCTATCTGCCCCGCTCGCGAATCGATCATGCGACGCGGTTATACATACAAATAATAAGGCTAGCCTGCTCGCGAATCATACCTACGACTCAGGTGCTCATATTTACACATATCTACATAATAAATCCGTATTTTATCAAGAAAGCAGTTTTCTCAGGAAAGTGGTAAAATTCTTCTTAAAGGAACATGAGATATAGCTTTAAAATCTTTGTTTTGGCACTCTTTTGCCAAGTTTAATGATATTCCATAATATAACCCTACCAGGTATACAATTATCCATAGAGGAATCAATTCTCTTTCTAGATGATTAAGAAAATGAATTCTAGTCTTCTTTAGATATTCAATTACGATTTCGATTATATTAGCAGTGTAATATTACAGGCAGTATCACAGGTACAACACATAAGGCATGCTAGTGGGTTCTAGACTACCCGGACATGGCATAATAGTAGATACGCACGGACTCCTGTCACCTCGTGTGTACGTAGCCCCCGAAGATAATAGCACATACTTAATTAATTCACCTAGGGGGACGATTCCCCCTCACAAAGTTAGGAAGGAGACTTACCTCGCTCCAAAATTCCATAACCGGCTTCAAAGCCCTTCCGATGACTCCAACGGACGCACAACGCCCCAAAACTATCCAAATAACGACAAACCAATGAAAATATACCCTAATATTTGCAAAATTTCCAAATTATATAATTTCCCAACCCCGCTTAGTGAAATGACAAAAATTCCCTCGGGCCCACGTGCCCGAAATCCAAAATTTATCGAAGATATATTCTACCCATAGCTTTACTAGTTCAAATATACAATTTACTCTATATTCCATGCTCAAATTCGTGGCCAAAAACCCAAATTACCATTTCTAGGTTTTCTTCAATATTTCCAAATTTTCCCACAATTTTCATGTCTAATCCATGCATATAACTTGTATTTAATCTTAGAAACATGAAGGAATTACTTACCTTGACATTGCATGAAGAAATCCTTCCCTTGAAGCCTCCCAAGATCGACCAAACCAAGGAAGAAATGAAGAAATGGCCACAAATTCTCGGTTTTAAAACATTCTGCCCAGGCCATTTTTCGGACCTGCGATCAAACTCTCGCACCTGCGATTCCGCAGGTGCGACCAAACCTCCGCACCTGCGGCTTTCCTCAGATCAAGCCAACTTCGCACCTGCGCCCCAAATCCCGCATCTGCGACTTCGGAGGTGCAGAAATACCATCGCACCTGCGCTCCCAGCCAGACCACCACTTCTTTGCACCTGCGGTGCCATAGCCACACCTGCAGCCAAATCCTCGCAGGTGCGGTCACACCAGATGACAACAAATTCTAGCGTTCTTCAAACTCTCAACTTGATCCGTTAACCACCTGGAATCCACCCGAGGCCCCCGGGACCCCGTCCAATTATACCAACCTGTTCAAAAACATAATGCAGACTTGCTCGATGCCTCAAATCACATCAAACAACATCGAAACCACAAATCGCACCCAAATCCCAATTTTATGAATTTGAAATTCCAAACTTCCACATCCGATGCCGAAACCTATCACATCATGTCCGATTGACCCTAAATTTTGCACACAAGTCATATTCGACATTACAGACCTGCTCTAGCTTCCAAAATCGCATTCCGACCTCGCTATCAAAATTTCCACTTCCGGTCGGATTTCTCAAAAACCTTCAAATTTCTATCTTTAGCCAAATGACTTCAAAATGATCTACGGACATCCAAATTCACTTCCGATCGCGCTCCCAACTCCAGAATCACCATACGGAGTTATTCCTAGACTTGGAATCGCGAATGGACATCAACATCACTGAAATGCGCTACAAGCCAAACTTAGAAAATTTCTTCAGAAATGCTGACTTCCACAACATGAATTGAAACGCTCCCGCGTTATCCAAAACCCGATCCGGACATACGCCCAAGCCCGAAATCATCATACGAACCTGCTGGAACCTTCAAATCCTGATTCGGAGGTCGTTTACTCAAAATTCCAATCTTAGTTGATTATTCCAACTTAAGGCTTCTGAAATGAGAATTTTCTTTCCAAATCAACTCTAAACTTTCCGAAATTCAATTCCGACCATGCCTACGAGTCATAATACTTGAAACAGAGCCGCTCATGACTTCAAACTGTTGAACGACGCGCTAGAGCTCAAAATGACCGATCGTGTCGTTACATTCTCCCCCACTTAAACAGACGTTCATCCTCGAACGTGCTTAGAGCTACTCTGGAGTTATCCGAAATCACTGTTTAACATTTTGAGCACCTGACCGTGCTACCACAACCCGATTGAGAACATTAGCTTGATCAAATCTGAAGATTTCTTCTCTTATCCATATAATAAGCTCAGAATCCAGTTCCAACACTTGAAATTTTCTCTGCCAGGCCTAGATACAATATACCAGAACATGACTGCATACCTTTACTGAATTAACATCATGCACCGCAAAATTCATCCTCTAACCACAATGACGCTCCCTGAACCTGAATAGCCAAAACTCCACGAATCTGATGCTCCCAATGCACCTCATGATATATATACATACATCCTGCTATAATGCTGACGATACCACCACAACGGAGGAAATGTGCAGAAATTCGTATCCAACTGCAGAGTTAACAAATCATTGAATATATCCTCTTGACTAGAATCATCACCTCATTATGAACTTAAATAATGGTATTTGTTCTTTAATATACACTTCACATAACTTTATCGCACTGATTGCTGATCCAAAAATCTCTTCTCACCCAGTATGAACTGCTCAGATAACAAATCACCCCAAACATGACCGACAGCCTAACATGATACCACATCGCGCCAATAGGCCATAACTCGAACATGATAATAAGAAACGACTCAGGAAGGGACTATTCAACTCACGCAACTAATATGAACTTTTCTCAGAGAGTAGGAAGTAGAACATAAGAAAGAATAAATATAGGAACCTTACTCATCATCACACTGTTGCGACATGCAACCCGATCCGAATAACATACCCGTGGCGACGTGCCACCCGATCCACACATGAAATTTACATAAGAAGATATATATATATATATAGCTGATTTGCTCACTATTACAAATTACTAAATATCAATCACAAGCACGCTAAGTGAATAATACCATCCTGGGGAGATTGATAAAGCCGTAGGCTACAAAACATAAGCACAACTGAGGTGCGATATATATATATCCTGCTCAAATAACATCCCCCACTACGCGGGACCTCAACACATAGGAAATTATCAAGCCGTTTCACAACTCACATGGCACAATCATAATAACACATAAATTTTATGAAGGCGGAACAACATCCGCTATTCTAATACCTTTCCATGAAAAAGCGCTCTACTGAAATGAACATGCCTGGCTCATATGGAGCCCATAATCATATTGAATCCATCCACAAACATAAAGTCTACCTTGCTTGCACCAACTAAGCTAATAGCTTTTACCTGGGTCCATATTAACCCACTTTATCTCATAATATGCGAGAACAACTATCATAGCCGGAACAAACACCCCACAATCCACTACCAAATGAACTGAACACCTTCCAGGCATAAATTCTCAATTAAGCAATATTGCACATCTTTAAACTCAGTCCAAATCGTCAATCCATCAAGTGACTACATGTCACACTTTATACAATCTTTTCGCGGTCATGCTTCCACGACCTTCCACACAAGGCAACAAGTCTGCCCATCCATAACACCGACCACACTAAGGCCGCAAAACACATCAAGGACCCATGACCAGGGTACAAAGCGTCTTTCACCGAATATCGATCTCAGGTGACACTGAAGCTAACACCAGCTTACTCTGAACTTTCAAATCACTTTTTCTTGCTCTTCCGAGCTCATGACATCCTTATTAACACCGAACCGCAATCTTGATTCTTACTCCCAGTTACATNTAGGGTGAACACTTCATCATATACAAACCTTTTACTTAAATCAATACAAGAGAACCATCTCAACACACGAGTGAATTCCCACAATCACCCAACATGCAAATCCTTAAGTAGTAGTCTATACCACCATAACCCTTCCGGGATTCGCCTACACCTGACAGGCCATAGCACTCAAATTCTCCCACATGAAATCCATTACGACGGCCGACAAGCCCCGCACACATCGGCACAAACCACATGCATAACTTAATTACATCGAAGGAACTGACCACTGCTGTAAAATGTGCCATTTCAACCATGGGTAATCAATCTATCTTCTTTTAATCATCTTCAATCGCTTCAGGAATAAATAGAAACTTCCTTCAACTCATAGCAAACTCAACCCTCACTCGTCCCGAGTGACCTTGATTCATGAAACTATGCTGCCTAAATCCCGCAACCCGTCTCATACCCTCCTGATAATCTTTTTACAATCAGAGTTTATTTCTCTCACTCCTCCAATACTATACTGCACGCTGAAACATATCATAGAACATTCCAACCATCTTCCTTTTGCTCAGAAATTACTCTGCAAAAGCTCGATTCTCGATCATACTGGTGCCTGAAACCCTTAAACGCCGCATTCTTAACCTTGAATTCACGAGGACCGCTATTGAGAGTCACCCACTCTGACTGGCCCCGAATACAACAACTCCAAGGCTCTTCTAGCACATGGACACCCTTTTCAATGAAGCACGTGACCGAGTCAATGTGAAAACAACTCAGCTATGCCTTAAGAAAAATTCTGAATCTTCCAAAGCCTAACCCTGGTCCGACAGGGCCAACTTTAGCACACATTCATCAAATCCCGCGCAAAACCACCATTTTACTCCTTTCCCTTAGCTGTAATAACTTGACAACACGCCGACAATCCGCAAACCTATGATAACACAATCCTGTGACTCAATTGCAGATGGTGGGACTCCCCCACTTAGCCCGAAGCTACTCCTTACACCACTCTAGACCCTGCCGAGATCCTCTCTCCTTTGATAACACGATCTTTCTCAACCAATTCATCCAATTCTTCAAAATTCTCTTGCTAGCACTCCCTAAATACCCATATTCGACATTATGGACCTGCTTCAACTTCCGGAATCACATTCCGACCTCGATATCAAAATTTCCACTTCCGGTCTTATTACTCAAAATTCTTCAAATTTCTATCTTTAGCCAAATGACTTAAAAATGATCTACGGACCTCCAAATTCACTTCCGATCGCGCTCCCAACTCCAGAATCACCATACGAGCTATTCCCAGACTCGGAATCCCAAACGAACATCAACATCACTGAAATGCGCTTCAAGCCATACTTAGGAAATTTCTTCAAAAATGCCGACTTTCACAATATGCATCGAAACGCTCCCGGATTACCCAAAACCCGATCCGGACATAAGCCCAAGTCCGAAATCATCATACAAACTTGATGGAACCTTCAAATCCTGATTCGGAGGTCGTTTACTCAAAATTCCAGTCTTAGTTGATTCTTCCAACTTAAGGCTTATGAAATGAGAATTTTCTTTCCAAATCAAATTAAACTTTCTGAAATTCAATTCCGACCATGCCTACGAGTCATAATACCTGAAACGGAGCCGCTCATGACTTCAAACCGTTGAACGACATGCTAGATCTCAAAACGACCGGTCGGGTCGTTACATTCTCCCCCACTTAAACAGACGTTCGTCCTCGAATGTGCTAAGAACTGCTCTGGAGTTATCTGAAATCACTGTTTAACATTTCGAGCACCTACCCGTGCTACCACAACTCAGTTGAGAACATTAGCTTGATCAAATCTGAAGATATCTTCTCTCATCCATATAATAACCTCAGAATCCAGTTCCAACACTTGAAATTTTCTCTGTCAGGCCTAGCTCCAATATATAAACACCGTATCAACCACCACACAATATACCAGAACATGAATGCATACCTTTGCTGAATTAGCACCATGCACCGCAAAGTTCATCCTCTAAGCACAATGACGCTCCCTGAACCTTAATAGCCAAAATTCCACGAATCTGATGCTGCCAATGCACCTCATGATATATATACATACATCCTGCTATAATGCTGACGATACCACCACAATGGAGGAAATGTGCAGAAATTTGTACCCCACTGCAGAGTTAACAAATCATTAAATATCTCCTTTTGACTAGAATCATCACCTCATTATGAACCTGAATAATGGTATTTGTTCTTTAATATACACTTCACATAACCTTATCGCAGTGATCCCTGATCCGCAAATCTCGTATCACCCAGTATGAACTGCTCAGACAACAATCACCCCAAACATGACCGACAACCTCACATGATACCACATCGCACCAATAGGACATAACTCGAACATGATAATAAGAAATGACTCAGGAAGGGACTATTCAACTCACACAACTAATTTGAACTTTTCACATAAAGTAGGAAGTGGAACATAAGAAAGAATAAATATAGGAACCTTACTCATCATCACACTGTTGCGGCGTGCAACCCGATCCGAATAACATACCCGTGGCGACATGCCACCCGATCCACACATGAAATTTAAATAAGAAGATATATATACAGAGCTGATTTGCTCACTATTACAAATTACTGAATATCAATCACAAGCACGCTAAGTGCATAACCATCCTGGAGAGACTGATAAAG
Source organism: Nicotiana knightiana (assembly GCA_005239525.1). Lineage (NCBI taxonomy): Eukaryota > Viridiplantae > Streptophyta > Magnoliopsida > Solanales > Solanaceae > Nicotiana > Nicotiana knightiana. The sequence goes on from ML388786.1 coordinate 36,145, forward strand.
CCGTAGGCTACAAATTTTAAGCACAACTGAGGTGCGATATATATATATATACACACACACACACACACACACACACACAAAAACTCTAGATCTCAAGAGCTATCTTGCTCACATAACATCCCCCACTACGTGGGACCTCAACACATAGGAAATTATCAAGCCGTTTCACAACTCACACGGCACAATCATAATAACAGATAAATTTGACAAAGGCGGAACAACATGTGCTGTTCTAATACCTTTCCATGAAAAAGCGATCTACTGAAATGAACATGCCTGGCTCATACGGAGCCCATAATCATATTTGAATCCATCCACAAACATCGAGTCTACCTTGCTCGCACCAACTAAGCTAATAGCTTTTACCTAGGTCCATATTAACCCACTTTCTCTCATAATACGCGAGAACAACCATCATAGCCGGGACAAATAGCCCACAATTCACAACCAAATGAACTGAATGCTTTCCAGGCATAAATTCTCAATTAAGCAATATTGCACTTCTTTAAACTCAGTCCAAATCTTCAATCCATCAAGTGACTACAGGTCACACTTTATACAATCTTTTCGCGGTCATGCTTCCACGATTTTCCACACAAGGCAACAAGTCTGCCCATCCATAACACCGACCACACTAAGGCCGCAAAACACATCAAGAACCCATGACCAGGGTACAAAGCGTCTTTCACCGAATATCGATCTCAGGTGATACTGAAGCTAACACCAGCTTACTCTGAGCTTTCAAATCACTTTTTCTTGCTCTTCCGAGCTCATGACATCCTTATTAACACCGAACCGCAATCTTGATTCTTACTCCCAGTTACATACTGCTTACCGCACCTAACATGCCAATATGAGGTAGCGCAAGAATTCCATCATAACTTCTGAACCACCAATAAGGTGAACACTTCATCATATAGAAACCTTTTACTTAACTCAATGCAAGAGAACTATCTCAACACACGAGTGAATTCCCACAATCACCCAACATGCCAATCCTTAAGTAGTAGTCTATACCACCATAACCCTTCCGGGATCCGCCTACACCTGATAGGCCATATCACTCAAATTTGCCCTGATGAAATCCATTACTACGGCCGACAAGCCCCGCACACACCGGCACAAACCACATGCATAACTTAATCACACCGAAGGAACTGATCACAACCGTAAAATGTGCCATTTCAACCATGGCTAATCAATCTATCTTCTTTTAATCATTGATGTTTTAGACTTCAATACCACACAAGAAGATAGGTTACTTTGTGTGGTACCCAATTTTTGAGTGTTGTCTCAGTTCTTGGTGTTCCAACTACTACTGTTGAATAATAAAAAGCAGTTAAGTAAAAACACAAATATTTTTACGTGGAAAACACCTTGCTCAAAAGGTGAAAAAACCACGACCTACTCCTCAGTAGGATTTTCTCAACTCCTCACTAAAAACTCTGAGCAAATCGGACTTACAAAATAAACTCTTTTGTAATCCTAAGGATTAACTCTAATACCTTTGTAATAACTAGCCCCTAGCTAATTTCTACACACCACAAGTTAACTCTAACTTGATCAATACATACTTATTACAATTGCTTCTATGAAAGCTGAAAGATACAATATTAAAAACTCCTACTACAATGAACTAGACACAATAATCAATCTGATGGAACTGGTTCTTCTAGTTGAACTGTAACCTTTGCATCACACAATGATTTTGCTAGCAAAAATAACTCTGGGAATTTTGCTTTCAGACTTTGATTCACTTCAGCTTTGTGCATCTCTTATTTTAGCAGAAATACATCTCGTTGAGCTTGTCTTCCAATTCCAGTTCAACTCTACCTAGGTGAACCAATTCGAACCAAACTCAACTTCCTTTCTTTTGTTACTTTCCTTGCTGAATTCGACTTCAATTAATCAGATCAGTTTTCAACCTTTTCGTATTAGGAGACAATCTCTTGGTTCATTGATATTTCATATTCAAAACATCTCCTAAGCATATACGGTTCATGTGCCAGCTAGTCAGTTCACGATGTGTGCTCTAATGGACCTGGTTCAACTGGTCATCCTTTTGTCAATCTTCAAAACTATGTAGTGACATGGGTCAACAAATTCCCCCCTTTTGATGATGACAAACTCTGTGCTTCTCCCTGTATACAACTCAAACACTTTGTATGTTTTTAAGCATTTGTTATAGAGAAACCATGTTCATTAGGTTATAAATATCACTTGAAATATAAGCACTTTTTCTTTCCCCCTTTTGGCATCATCAAAAAGTTTGCAAAGTGATAAACTCACCAGTGTTGTTAACAATTACTTATGGCCATTGAGGCTACTGCAGGTACAAACATGATTAATCATCATAAGAAACCAATAACTGTAAGCTAACTAAGAAATTGTGACAAGTCAATAACTAAAAGCAAACTTCATTGATAAAGAACTATAATCAACCACACACAGAAAAACAAAAACAACCAACCATGAGCAAAAAAGAATAAAAAGAACTGGAACTGATAACTGGTCTTAAGATGGTTTAAGGAAGCTCTAAGAAGCCTAAGGATGGGGAGGTGCAGTGAAGGTTGTGGACTTGGATTGTAGGAGAGACAACATCTGCTGAAGAACACCTTCATTCTTTTCTTTCTCATTTGCTAATTCAGCTCTAAGAGCATCCCGCTCTTCTTCAAACCCAATCACACGAGACTTTAAGTGAAGGATCTCCATATCCTTAATCTCGTTTTCTTGCACAGAGTTCTAACTTTGCTGTTGACTGGTTGCTTCCTAGATGAACCAGTTTCATCCGCAGGAACATTGACATTGTAGTCACATGTAAGCAAAGTTTCCTTCCCAAAATAATCTTTGACTGTAGCCATCTCAGACTTCTTTACTGGAACCTCAAAATGTGCAAGCACTGCTGTCAGCATGAAGCCATAAGGAATTGCGTGTGCCTTGGTTCCGTTCACCACTCTGTCTAGGAGTTCGATGATAAAAGCTGGCCAATTAATTTGCTTTCCCCTGTACAAGCATTCCATCAATGTAAGATCCAGATAATTTTCCATATGCCTTCTTTCTTGTCTTGGCAGTAGGAACTTAATGACGAAGTCAAAGAGTAGCTTGTGCTCAGGCTTCATCTCACTCTTGTAAACCGGCCTGGGTTTAATCTCCTTCTTACTATCACTACAGAACCTGGTGATGTCGATTGCTGAGGCCATCCCATCTAGACAAGGCCATCTCTGCCTTGTATAGTCCTCATAGACCTCAGCTGGTATGTTAAGAATAACACCCAGTTCTTTGACATCAAAGGAAACCTCACTTACTTTGACCATAGACGTGACCCTGCCTTCCTTGACACTTGCATTCCCAATAAACTCTACCAACTCTGCTCTTTCCAGCTTGCCTTCCATGCGAAGGACCAGGTCGTTCCAGCCTTGTACCTCTAGAGTTTCCATAAGATACTACATACCAGGCTCCTCTAAATCCTTCACCAGCTTGCCCTTTATCATTGTTCTTTTTCCAAACATGTTAACCCTGTCAGTCACCACTTCAATTTCCTTCTCCTCTTCTCCACTCCAATCTGCATCATCATCATAAACAACTTTCACTTTCTTTGGCTTGGCCCTAGTCTTCTTAAAAGATTTTGTTGGTGCGACAGACATCCTAGCTGACTTCTTTGAATAAGCCTTTGTGGGTTTTGGTGTCTCAGCCACACCTGGAGCAGGTTGCTCCTCCTGTTGGACCAGGTGCAACCCAGTTTCTTCAATTTCAATAGCCTCAACATGCTCTTCAACTTTTGCTTTCCTTTTTCTGCTCTCTTCTTCTTGCTCTCCTTCAGAGCCTTTTCTAATTTTTCTTCTTCTTCTCTTACAGTGCTACGAGTAGCTCTAACTTTTGGAGCAGAAACACCAGCAACTTTAGAAAATTTCCTTTTCTTTGAAGGAACTGGGTGAGTTGCCTTCTTGGGTTTTTGACTCCTTCTTCTCTTGGGGTTATAAGACTCACCCAGTTTTCTCAACCTTTCCGCCAATGTTTCTTCCCCCGATGAACAAGGTTCATTTATAGCTTTCTTCAGACTTGCAAGACCTGTTGTAGCTTCCTCTACTAAACTTCCCCCTAAATCAGTGACTTCTTCTCCCATAGTTTCAGGAATGGGACCACACATAGCTAACGTGGTACCGTCCTCCCTAGATCCCCTCACATCTTCTTCTCCCTCTCTCTCAAGAATTATTTCTTTTCTCCCATCCTTCTTCCTTCCAGAGATTTCGACATCAATAACAAACCCTACCAACACGAATCTTTTATCAGCAGAAGTAAATCCAGAGTCGACTTCAAGATTACCTTTTTCAGAACTGGTTGAACCAGGTGCTTCTTCCTCATTAGCTGATTTAAATGATTCACTGGATGAATCTGACTTAGTAATTTTGTCTGCTTTAATAAGATCCTCCAAGAATTTTTCCCTATCCCCAGAAGCAATAGATTTTCGGGCAAAAACTTTAACACGACGATTCTTGGGGGCAGGATTAGGGTTTGGAGTGGGTTCAAGAACGGGTGTATTTTCAGGGGATGATGGAATTTCTGGTGATTCGGAGCTGTAAACAGATGGAGAATTGGATACAGATTCAGAATTTCCTCCATAGTAATCACGATTAGGTGAGGAATTAGATGAGGAAGCTGGTGGAGGTGAAGGCATTTTTTTTCTATTGAGAGGAAAGGACGAGTTTTGCAGGTTTTGGATAGTGTACTATGAGTTAACCTTGGTTGAAGGAAGCTTTATAAAGAGAGGAGTAATGACTATATTTTATAACATATGGCCATTATTTTACAACGGATAAAAAATTAATTCAAGTGAAAGTCTAATAGTTGTAGGAGTGTCATTGATTTGACGGTTGAGAGTCTCCTATTTCAAGGCTAATTGAGTGTTGATGTGACTTCTTGGAATAGGTTCATTTATGTATTAGTACAGAGAATTAATAATGAACCAAATATAGATAGAATCCTGCTTATGTGTGATTGTAATTGAATTACTATTTGGAGAAGAGTACGTACCTCATCAGTCAGATGAATCATCATAGATGAACCAAGTTCATCCTGTTTGAAATCTTTAGATTGCCTTAATTTAAAAAGATAGATAAACATTATTAGTATCCAGGGAATCATATTAATACATGGCACAAGAGTATGGCAATAAAGATATGATGCTGAGCAATTATTAATCTGATTAAGTACCTAAAAATTTTCTATCCAAAAATTCATTTATATAAAAAAAATTTCTTTCTCTTCAATCAGGTAATCTTAATCATCCCTAATTCCAACCTGTTTCACTCAAAATGCTCCCTACTAAGTGCTTTAGTGAATATATCAACAATTTGATGATTAGTAGCACAAAATTCGATTGAGATCATTCCTTTTTCATAGTTATCCATTAGGAAATGGTCTCTAACATCTATGTGCTTAGTCCTTTTGTGATGAACCGGGTTCTTTGTCATACTAATAGAACTAGTGTTATCACAAAATATAGGAATGCATCCCACATCAATACCAAAGTCCATGAGTTATTTTCTGATTCATAACAACTGGGCACAACATGAGGATGCAGCCACATATTCAGCCTCAGCAGTAGACAAGGCTACTGAATTTTGTTTCTTGGTAGCCCAAGACACAAGGCATGAACCCAAAAAGTGAACCTAAAGTACTTTTTCTGTCAACCGGGAATCCTGCATAATCAACATCAGCATATCTACAAGGTCGAAATTACTACCTTTAGGATACCAAAAGCATAACTCAGTGGTGCCTTTCAAATATCTCAAAATTCTCTTTACTGCAGTGAGGTGGGACTCCTTTGGATTTGCCTGAAACCGAACACATAATCCCACACTGAACACAATATCAGGTCTTCTGGCAGTGAGATACAATAGAGACCCAATCATCCCTATATATAGCTTCTGATCAACAGATGAACTAGGTTCATCCATATCCAATTTTGTAGCTGTGGCTATGGGAGTGTCTATTTCTTTTGAGTCTTCCATTTTAAACTTCTTGAGAAATTCTTTCACATACTTTTGTTGGTGGATCATTGTTCCATTTGGATTTTGCTTAATTTGCAAGCCTAAGAAAAAGTTTAGCTCACCCATAATGCTCATCTCAAACTCACTTCCCATTAGCATAGCAAATTCCTTGCTCAATTTCTCTGAAGTCTCTCCAAATATGATATCATCAACATATACTTGCACAACCAGAAGATCCTTACCTTTTTCCCTTAAGAACAAGGTACTATCAATTTTGCCTCG
>ML388787.1:0-29316 GCA_005239525.1 Nicotiana knightiana
ACTTTCTCGGGGTCTGATAAGGCTTCAACTACTTCACCAGTCCTCAATGAGTTTCTAGGCATGAACCTGCAACACGTTCGGAAACGTTAAACTTTCAATGTAAAAAAGAAAATTTAAAGAAAATTGACTATATTTCAGAATTTTGTATTTCTTCCAACTCAATTGATAATACCGTTATGTCCCCGGCAACGGTGCAAAAATTTGATCACGCTCAACTATGTCTAATAAAAGACTAAACGGGCGTTGCAAATATAATCCGGGGTATTATACCCAGAGTCGATCCCACAAGGAATTTACGTATCAATCAAGTCTTTAGAATATGCAACTTTTACTCAATCAATTCTTTCAAGACTTTTTTCTAGTATAAAATGGTGATGTTTTACTAATTCTACTGACAATAATAATAACTAGCAATTACTAACAATGTGTTGTAAACAATTATGATAAAGGTCTAAGGTTATGGTTTCCCCCGTNTAGATTGCACCTGAAGTGTCGTTATTTCTAATCCAAATTCTAAACCCTTGGTTATGACTTTCGTCCATACTCCGAGAGTGATTTTGTTCAAACAACTACCTAAATATGCACTCTCTCTCAAGTAGATACATACTAAATAGACACAACTAATTGAGGGCCCTTTCGATCAACTACAACAAGAACGTAGTTGAACAAATAGAGATTAATCAACCAATCAAAACTATATTAATATCACAATAAGTTTATCCTGCAACGAGTTCTACCAAAAATCTAGATTAAGAAACTTAGCTACTCATATTCATAAGAATTAATTCTAAAATAACTTGCATAATTGAACTACAAAACAATAAGTTAAAGCTATGAAAATCAATGTTTTCTTCATTGAGTAGTAATCCACATGTTTTTCTTCACTTCAATGGCTTCCTTCCATTTCGAATCCCCCTTCAAGTTGGGTTTTGGGGTCTATTTATATGTTTAGGACAAACCCTAAGCATGTAGGACACTTCTATTCCAACCGGGAAACACTTAAACTCTTTAAAACTCGGAATTGACCGGACCTCGGGACCCAGGGGTTTGGGCTCAAACGCCCCCTTAAAGCCAGGGCAGGCCTGGCGTTAGGCGTTAGGGCCAAAACGCCCCCCTAACGCTAGGTTCAGCCTGGCTTTAGGGGCCAAACGCCCCACTAACGCCAGGGACAACTTGGCTTTAGGGGCCAAATGCCCGGCTAACGCCGGGGTGTTTCCTTTTCGACTCTTAAGCGTATTTTTGATGTATTTGCATCCATTTAGCTCGGTTTCCATCTCCAATGCACCTACACATGAAATAAACTCCATTATGCACATACAAAGTGTATTTTTATCATTAATCCACATAAAATGTAAGGTAAATAACAAGTTAAACCATGAATTCTAGCCTCGCATCATACCTCAAAATAGTGTAAGTAAGGCTGAGTTTCGAAAAACAGTTAAGCACAATATGACTGAGTGTAAATCATAAATCAATAGTTAGGAAATAGCAGTAAAAGGCCCCCAAGGGGTCTCAATAAGTCGGCACGAGGCCCCAAACACGGCTTATAGCCGAATTATAGAAACAGTCTTTAGAACACAATTTAACATATGATTTAGAGTAAAATGCGCAACTCAATATTTGTCGCGGAGAGGAACAAGTCCAACCAAAATCAGTGCGCGCCATATACTCGTCATCCGATATGTGTGCCATTCTAAAAATAGTGAGAAATATGAAGTTCGGGGTTTCATACCCTCAGGAAAAGATTTATAACCATTACTTACCTCTACCGGGCCACAACACTAATCCGCGATGCTCTTTGCCCTCAAATTGGCTCTAGATTGCTCCAAATCTAACCAAAACCAGGTTAACATCATGAATATACGCTAAAGGAACAAAGCCCAATCGAAAACTATCAATTTAGACACAATTCTCGAAATTCGGCCAAACCCGAGCCCCGGGCCCACATTTCAGAATTTGATAAAATTTACATCAACAGAATCCTCGTCCTCCCACGATTCTATACATACCAAGAACAGCAAAATCAGATCACAATTGCCCACTCAAATCCTCAAAAGAAAATTCCAATTTCATGCACTGAGCTTCCCCAAAGTTTTGGTTTAAATTCAACAATTTTCCGTTTTAATTACTTAAAAAATGACATAGAAATGAGTTATGAAGTTGAAAACCTTACCTCCAAGTGAGCCCCTTTGATTTCTTATTCAAACACTCTCAAATAGCTCTAAACTCGCTTGTCAATGGAGGAAATGGACAAAATTTCGTATCAATGGGCTATTTAAAACATTTTGCCCGAAACTTATAATCCCTTCAGTGCGATCGCATTTCCGGGGATGCGTTTGCGATGCACATAACAACCCACTCTATGAGATCGCAAACCAACACACGCGATCGCATAGAATAAATCTCCATCCCACACACGCGCCTCAGGACCTCTACGCGATCGCACCAAAGCCCACACGATCGCACTGCTTCATCTGACCAACCTATTTGATCGCAATCCTAACCACGCGATCGCATAGAAAAAAAATGCTTGTCCCAGACTTTTACTCTACGCGATCACGGATGAATCCACGCGATGCTAAAACACCAGAAAACAGCAAACTCCTTAAGGCTAAAAAGTGCCCGTTTGAGTATCTGAAATACACCCGAAGCTCCCGGGACCTCCACCAATCATACCAACACACCCCATAACATCATTCAAACTTTTTCCAGCCTTCGAAACACCAAAAACAACATGAAAACACCAAAATTACATCGAATTCAAGCCTATGAACTTTAAAATTTCTAAATTTCGCCAATGATGCCGAAGCCAACCAAAACACATACGATTGACCTAAAAGTTTGCACAAATACCCAAAATGACATTACGAACCTGTTCCAAATTCCGGAATTCCAATCCGACCCCGATAGCCTATTTTCCACTGCCGACCGAAAATCGCCAAAAACTAACTTTCGCCAATTCAAGCCTAATTTTACACTGGACTTCAAAAATTCATTCTGAACACACTCCTAAGTCCCAAATCACCTAACGAAGCTATCTGAGCCATCAAAATCCACATTCTAAGGTCGTTCATCAATAAGTCAACTCCTAGTTCACTTTTTCAACTATTAAGCTAATTTAAGAGACTAAGTGTCTCAATTCTCACCACGACCACTCCAAACCCGAACCAACCGACCCAACACAACATAAATAGGCTAAGCAACATATGATAAAGCAGAAACGGGGAAAACAAGGACAATCTCATGGAACGACCGGTCGGGTCGTTACATCCTCCCCCTCTTAAACAAACATTCGTCCTCGAACGGGTCTAGAAACATACATGGAGTCTCGAATAAGCGAGAATACCTGGAGTCTCGAATAAGTGAAATTGGTCCCATGAACCCCCAAAATCAATGACACAGGCACGCAACATATCCTCCACAATCTGAATAGTACTCTCCGACTGCCCGTCGGACTGAGGATGAAACGTTGTGCTCAACTCGACCTGAGTACCCAACTCTCTCTGTACGGCCCTCCAAAACTGAGATGTTAACTGAGTACCTCTGTCAGAAATGATAGAAACTGGAACCCCATGCAATCGGACAATCTCCCTGATATAAATCTCAGCTAACCTCTCCGAACAATAAGTAGTACAACCAGGAATGAAGTGCGCGGACTTGGTCAGCTGATCCACAACAACCCATATAGCATAAAACTTCCTCGAAGACCGTGGGAGCCCAACTACGAAGTTCATGGTGATCCGCTCCCACTTGCACTCCGGAATATCAAATCTCTAAAGAAATCCACCTGGTCTCTGGTGCTCATACTTGACCTGCTGACAGTTGAGACACCGAGCCACAAACTCAACTATATCTTTTTTCATCCACCTCCACCAATAATGCTGTCGCAGATCTTGATACATCTTCGCGGCACCCGGATGGATGCAATACCCCGAAATATGGGCCTCAGCCAGAATCAAATCTCGAAGTCCATCTACTTTGGCCACTTAAATCCGGACGTGCATCCTCATGAACCCATCATCACCAATAACCACATCCCTGGCATCATCGCGACGGACCCTGTCCTGAAGAACGAGCAAGTGTGGATCATCATACTAGCGTGCTATAATCTAATCATAAAGAGAAGACCTTGAGGATACATAAGCCAATACCCGCGGGGTATCTGATAGATCCAATCTCACCAGCTGACCCGCTAAAGCCTAAACATCAAGTGATAAAGGTCGCTCTACTGCTGGACGGTAGGCTAGACTCCCCAAACTCTCTGCTCTGTGACTCAGGGCATCGGCCACTACATTGGCCTTCCCTGGATGCTATAGAATGGTGAGGTCATAATCCTTGATGAGCTCCATCCATCTCCTATGACACAAATTCAGGTCCTTCTTCTTAAGCAGATGCTACAAACTACAGTGATCAGTGAAAATCTCACAATACACTCCATACAAATAATGACGCTAAATCTTTAAGGCGTGGACAATAGTTGCTAGCTCAAGATCGTGCACTGGATAATTCTTCTCGTGCACATTCAACTGTCTGGACGCGTAGGCAATCACCCTACCATCTTGCATCAAAACCGCTCCAAGGCCAACTCTCGAGGCATCACAGTAAATTATATATGAACATGAACCTGTAGGCAAAATCAATACCAGAGCTGTAGTCAAAGCTGACTTGAGCTTCTGAAAGCTCTCCTCACACTCCTCATTCCACTTGAACTGAGCACCCTTCTGGGGAAATCTGGTCATACGTGCTGCAATAGATGAAAATCCTTCTACGAAACGGTGATAGTACCCTACCAAACCAAGAAAACTGCGAATCTCGGTAGCTAATGATGGTCTAGGCCAGCTCTGCACCGCCTCTATCTTCTTCGGATCAACCTGAATACCCTCACTGGACACCACATGCCCCAAGAATGCTACAGAATCAAGCCAGAACTCACATTTTGAAAATTTCGCATACAATCTCTTCTCCCTCAAGGTCTGAAGCACAACTCTAAAATGCTGCTCATGATCCTCCCAAGATCGAGAATACACCGAGATATAGTCAATAAACACGATGACGAAAGAATCCAGATAAGGCCGAAATACGTTGTGCATCATGTGCATAAAAGTTGTTGGGGCATTGGTCAGCCCAAAGGACATAACCAGAAACTCATAATGACCATATCTAGTCCTGAAAGCAGTCTTCGGAATGTCTGGCCCCCGAATCTTCAACTGATGATAACCGGAACGCAAGTCAATCTTGGAAAATACCCTGGCAAGGGATACCGGTTCTTCACCGTAACTTTGTTCAGCTGCCGATAATCAATACATATACGCATAGAACCATCCTTCTTCCTAGGCAGAACGAAACCCTCACCTAGGAGTTCCTGAATCTGCTCCTTTAAATCCTTTAGCTCCGCTGGTGCCATCCGATAAGGTGGGATAAAAATAGGCTGGGTGTCTGGCACCAGGTCAATACCAAAATCAATGTCCCTGTCAGGTGGCATGCCTGACAAGTCTGCAGGAAGCACGTCCGGAAAGTCATGGACCACAGGAACCGAATCAATAACGGGAGTCTCACCACTAACATCCCTCACAAAAGCTAGATAAGATAAACACCCCTTCTCAACCATACGCTGAGACTTCAGGTAGGAAATCACCCTGTTAGGCATATACTCAGAAGAACCTCTCCACTCAACCCTCGGACATCCTGGCATAGCTAGGGTCACAGTCTTAGCGTGACAACCAAGAACAACATGACACGGAGATAACCAATCCATGCCTAATATCACATAAAAATTGACCATGCTGAGTAACAGTAGGTCCACTCGGGTCTCCAGACCCCCAATAGATATCATACACGATCGATACACACGTTCCACAATAACACTCTTGCCCACCGAAGTCGATACATGAACAGAGGTAACTAAAGACTTACGAGACATATCCAGAAAATGGGTAAAATATGAAGAAACATAGGAATATGTAGAACCAGGGTCAAAAAAAGCCAAAGCATCTCGGCGACAGACTGAGACAATACCTGCTATCACTACATCGGAGGCCATAGCTTCTGGCCTGGCTGGAAATGCATACATACAAGCCTGACCTCCACCTGCTCGACCTCCCCCTCTAGGGCGGCCTCTAGCTGATTGATTACCACCCTTAGCTGCCTGGGCGGGTGGTGAAGTAACTGGAGCTGAAGTCGAGGGCAGCCCCCCCTGCTGAGAAGAACCACCGGGAAGACGGGGACACTGCCTCCACATGTTCCTAAGATCTCCATACTCAAAACAACTCCCTGGAGCTGGAAGCGGGGACTGATGAAACCCCTAGCACCAAAATGGCCACTAGAAGACTCATGCATAGAAAAAATCTGAACTGGTGGTGCTCGAGCTGCACTATGAGCTTGGGAGGGCACCTAATGAAGAACGGCCTAGCTGAGAACCGCGGGGACCATGCCTTGAAGATGCACCACTATAAGTTGGGCGGACTGTCTGAGGAGGCCTGAATGAACGACCTCTACCATGTTGAAACTGCCCCCTGGAAGGAGCACCACTAGAACTGCCCGATCCACGAGGCCTCTTGGCCTCCCTCTCCTCCCGCTCCTAGCAGTGAACCGACTCAATATCTCGATCAATATCAACAACCTGCTCGAATGTAGCATCTGATACTCTCTCCCGAGTCATAAATAGGCGGAGCTGATAAGTGAGGCTATCCACGAACCCCATAACCCTCTCCCTATCAGTAGGGACCAACTGATAGCTCCCCCTGACGCAACTGCTCAAAAATCCTGCGCTGCTCCTCCTTGTGAGACTTGGTACACACTTCGCCAGGAAGATAGTGGAGAACTGCTGCCAGGTGAGGGGTGCTGAACCAACAGGCCCAGGCCTCTCAAAAGACTCCCACCAAGTGAATGCAGTACCAGAAAACTGAAAAGTAGCAAATGAGACCCCACTGGTCTCCAAAATCCCAAAAGTACGCAGCATCCTCTGACACTTATCCAGAAAACCCGGGGCATCCTCGCCCTCAACACCACTGAATGTCGGAGGCTGTAGTCTACTAAAACTCTCCAGTCTATGCTGCTTGTTCTCTGGCATAGCCGGAACCATGAAATCCCAAACTGGAGCAACCGTCTAGGCTGGAACCGCCCCCGGTGTCGGCTGGCCCTGAGTAGCCTATTCAGGTGTCCGGGCAACTGGAGTCTGACTGCCTCCCCCGGCCTGAGAAGTAGCCGCGACTACCTGAGCAAGGGTGGTACACACGGTCAAGATCTGGGCCAATGTCTCCTGAAGACCCGGAATAACAATAGGCATTTCTGGTGCCTGAGCCTGTCCCGCTGGAGTATGTGCATCGAGAATCTGATCCTAAACAGTAGTGGGATCAACTGGCACTGCCCTGGCTACTGCACGGGCTGGCCCCTACCTCTACCACAGCCTCGATCGCGGCCTCGACCCCTCGCTGGTCTAGCTGGTGGCTGATCACCCTGATCGGTAGCGCGAGTCTTCACCATCTGTGAGAAAATGAAACAACAGAAGTTTAGATTTCCAGTATCAACAAAATGGAACGACAGAATTCAAGAAAAATGAGATTGTTCCTAAGGGTTCCGCAGCCTCTCAAAGATAAACACAGACGTCTCTGTACTGATCTGCAAGACTCTACTACACCTGCTCGTGACCGTTGAGGCCTATGTAACCTAGGGACTGATACCAACTTGTCACGACACCAAAATCCTAAATCGGCCGTGATGGCGCCTATCGTGGAATTAGGCTAGCCAATAATCAAATAATTACAATTTCATTCCAAAATCCCAACCATTTTCAACATTTCATAAAAGTATATAGAATTACTGAATCCATTAGGCAAATAAACAGTTAAACAGTCTAACCATCCCCAAAACTCGGAAACAACATGTCATGAGCATCTAGGAAATATGCCAAAAGGTATACTATTATAATACAAAACCTCCGAACGAATAACTAGGTACAACATAAGAAGGGAAAACAGAGATGCTGCGGACGCTGAATAACTACCTCTATATCACAAACTCCGGCTCCGCACGGACTAGATGGCTAACGCTCAGTATCAATAACGGTATCTGCACACAGGCGTGCAGGGAATAATGTGAGTACGCCAACTCAGTAGTAATGAAAATAAATCAAGTCTAAGCGGCAAGAAGCACATAAAAATCAATATCATCAGTTCACGATATGCACAACCTTTCTTTCCAACAGTATATACATAGATATATGAAATCAACATGCCTTAAAAGCCAACTTCAGTAAAATCCTTTGAAAAATGTGTTTTCCAACAATTTTTGAAATAAAAAAAAACCGAAGGGTTTAGTATAAAATGAAATAAATCATGAGTAGCCCCTCGGGAAAAATCATGAATCATAAATCGCCCCTCGGGCAGAATATCACTCAGCACCTCACAGCCACTCAGTATCAAACCCTCGGGCAACCTCACTGTCACTCATGCCTCCCAATCACTCATCACTCGGCACTCAACACTCAGCACTCAGCACTCAACACTCAGCTCTCAGTAGGTACATGCGCTCACTGGGGTTGTGTACAGACTCCGGATGGGCTCCTTCAGCCCAAGCGCGAATATCAAGCCACCTCGTGGCGTATCATATCCTAACTATCAGGCCCTCGGCCTCACTCAGTCAGAACCTCTCAAAAGCCCCTCAGGAGTATCAGTAAAACGGGGTACTCGACCCAAAACATCATGTTCATACCTCAAAATAGTGTAAATAAGGCTGAGTTCCGAAAATAGTTAAGCACAATATGACTGAGTGTAAATCATAAAGCAATAGTGAGGAAATAGTAGTAAAATCCCCCAAGGGGTCTAAACAAGTCGGCACGAGGCCCCAAACACAGCTTATAGCCCAATTATAGCAATAGTATTTCGAACACAATTTAACATATGACTTAGAGTAAAATACGCAACTCAATAGTTGCCGAGGAGAGGACCAAGTCCAATACAAAAATCATTGCGCGCCACATACGCGTTATCCGATATGTGCGCCATTCTAAAAACAGTGAGAAATATGATGTCCGGGGTTTCATACCCTCATGACAAGATTTATAACCATTACTTACCTCTACCGGGCCACAATACTAATCCGCGATGCTCTTTCCCCTAAAAGTGGCTCTCGATTGCTCCGAATCTAACCAAAACCAGGTTAACATCATCAATATAAGCTAATGGAACAAAACCCAATTGAAAACTATCAATTTAGACACAATTCTCGAAATTTGGCCAAAACCGATTTCACGCCTCAAAACTGAGTGACGTGACCAGCACCTAACCGAATGAGTTCGGTCAAGTAGACCTGGACTGCCTTTCTTACCCAACATGTTACCCCGTGCACAATATACAAATTTATAATGAATTCACAACCAAATTTCCATTTACTCCTTTTAAAACTTCAACATTTGATAATCCCAAAATATACAAACTAAGCACAACATTTCCGACACAGAATCAAGATTATGAATAATTACAACTACTACCCAAAATACATACAACCCACACAGTGTCTATGAAGCCTCTGAGAGTACTAGTAGTTTACATATACTTGCCGGTAACAAGGCCCCGGCTATACCTTTTACAGCATAAGTAAAAGAGAATGATATGGTCCATACACGGCCCGAAAAAAAATGGGGCTCACCAGGACTGCTGAAGAGATGAAAATGAGACACCATTAACAGCGGACCGAGCTACCTGCTATATAACCCCCAACAATAGGGACGTTAGTACCATTGAATAGTACTAGCATGTATAGACAAACTTTACTCTTTGTAAAATCAAATAATACACATATAAGAGGCAGTTAAAGAAACCGAAACAAGTATTGCACAGGGATACAGACAATGACAAATGAGGTTTTCACATTTTCTTATTTCAATTATTCCCTTGTTTTGGCGCGCAACCCGATCCCACCTTACAATCATATTCCACCTTAATTTCTTCTGTTGTGGCGTGCAACCCGATCCCATCTCAAAATCACATTACACCATTATTACTTCGGTTGCGTCGTGCAACCCGATCCCACTGTACAATTCTGTTGTGGCGTGCAACCCGATCCCACCTTACAATTCTGTTGCGGCGTGCAACCCTGTCCTACCTTACAATTTTGTTGCGGCATGCAACCCGATCCCACCGTACAATCACATTTCACAGCAGGAATCACCAATAATTATATCACAAGGATCTTCATCATGAACAACATAAGTTCATATCAACCAATAACTATGTGAAATCAAGGCACAATGATCCTTAACAATCAGTAATTCATATATGGTGTTTCCACAATCATTTAACTCAATAAAATCAGTCCATATTTACTTTCATCATTTTCTACACAGCCTTTAGCACTTTGATACGTTCGACAATGTAATTAATAGCAACATCAACTAACAATTCAATCACAAAGATTCTCATCGTCAAGGATATTCGTTCGTAACCACCAAGTAACCATATGAAATCAAGGCCACATAAATCTTTATCAAACACTGAGTCATATACGGTATGCCATCAACATATAGCTCAATTAGTTTATCCCCGTTTCCTTTCCATTATTTACTACACATTAGCACTTAGATGCATTCAAAACTTTGATTCATTATCATTTCTTTCATTTTGCAGCACATCCTCTCATAAGATGTATTCGACATTTAACGAGCTTTGCACATGATAGAATAAGCACAAAGAATCACCTTTTTGCAAGCTCATATAACATGGTAATCGACTAAGAAATTCAAAGAACAAAGTCTTACACCTCGACACAGCAGGGCAATCAATTCACATATGCTCAAGCAAGAATTTCACATCGAGTGCTCGGACACCAACAAGATGACTCTACAAAGATTAAAGTTAGCCATACATACCTCGAGTTGGAATTTTCCCTTTAATTTTTTTATCACAAATCCCGGACCATCTAGCACCGTCAATCTATTCCACAATGTTACGTATTTCACTTAGAATTAGGAACCATAAACATATCTCGAACTCATTTAGGTATTTTATCGAACGCTATGTGACCCCCCTCAGATTACTAACCCCCTTTCTGTGAATAATCACCCAAACCCGTTTTCCTTTACTAGACTATGACTAGCGGGTCACATGCATGCAAAATCCCTACCCCTATCTTCATGAACTCACCTAACCATGTTTCATTTTACCAAAAAAAAAACTGGAAATTAAGGTTGATGGGGTAGAAGCTTACCTCTTATGGTGAAGAAAATGGTGTCCTACTTGATTAGTTCCAAGCTTGAATGATGAAGCAGGATCACTTTGATGAAGTTGGGACTTTCTCTCTCTAGAACTCTATCTTCCCTCTCTCTATTTTGTTTAGAAAATCTTTAAAATGGAAGGGGGTAAGTGTTTAAATGAGCTGGGGGTCGGGTATAAAATTAGAATTTTTTTTACCGTCCCGAAATAGAACGCATTCCTGCTATGCGGTCCACATTCTTGTCGCATAAATGGCCCTCAAATGAGCCAAAAAGAAAAGTTGAATGCCCAGGTATGCGACCACTATGCGGTCCGCATACCTGTTATGCGATCGCATAGTGCGTCGCATAACTCCCTCCGCAAAAGACAAGGTGAAAGAATGTGACAACTATGCGGCCCGCATTCGTGAAATGAGATCGCATTCTAGGCCGCATAGTTGTCCTCAAAATGGACAGCAAACTATCCAGGTATGCGACCACTATGCGGTCCGCATACCTGATCTGCGATCGCATAGTGGACCGCAGACCTGCGCAAATCTGAAAAATTTTATTCTTTAAGTCCTAGGGTACTTTTTACTCAAAAAGGGTCTGATTTAAAAATTTCTACAGTTATAACAACATGGGGACCTATTTTGGCATTATTTTTATCCATGAAATTTTACGAGTCTTCACACCTGGTCCCCGCATCTCGGAATTCGATAAAATTTATATCACTTGAATCCTCGTCCTCCCACGATTCTATTAATACCAAGAACACCAAAATTTGACAACAATTGCCACTCAAGTCCTCAAAAGAAAATTCCAATTTCATGCACTTAACTTCCCCAAAGTTTTGGTTTATATATTTTCCGGTTTATTTACTTAGAAAATGACATAGAAACGAGTTATGAAGTTGAAAACCTTACCTCCAACTGAGCCCCTTTGATTTCTTCTTCAAACCCTCTCATATTGCTCTAAACACGCTTGTTAATGGAGGAAATGGACAAAATTTTGCAACAATGGGCTATTTAAAACATTCTGCCCAGCACTTATAATCCCTTCAGTGCGATCACATTTCCAGGGATGCGTTCACGGTGCACAGAGCAGCCCACACTATGCGTTTGCAAACCAACACATACGATTGCATAGAACAAATCTCCCTCCCACACACGCGCCTCAGGACCTCTACGCGATCGCACCAATGCCCACGCGATCGCACTGCTTCACCTGACCAACCTATGCTATCACAATCGTAACCACGCGATCGCATAGATGAAAAATTCCTGGCCCAGTCTTTTACTCTACGCGATCACAATGAAGAAATCACTGCTGCTAAAACACCATAAAACAGCAGACTCCTTAAGGCCAAAAAGTGCCCGTTTGAGCATCCGAAATACACCCAAGGCCCCCGGAACCTCAACCAATCCTACAAACACACCCCATAACATCATTCGAACTTAGTCCAGCCTTCAAAACATAAAACATATCCGCCAAATTTATATCAAATTCAAGCCTATGAACTTTAAAATTTCTAAATTTCGCCAATGATACTGAAACCAACCAAAACATATCCGATTGACCTGAAAATTTTCACACATACCCAAAATAACATTAAGAACCTGTTCCAACTTCCGGAATTCCATTCCGACCCCGATAGCCTATTTTCCATTGCCGACCGAAAATTGCCAAAAACTAACTTTCGCCAATTCAAGCCTAATTCTACACCGGGCATCAAAAAATCATTCCGAACACACTCCTAAGTCCCAAATCACCTAATTAAGCTATCCGAGCCATAAAATCCACTTTCCAAGGTCGTTGATCCAAAAGTCAACTCCCGGTTGATTTTTTCAACTATTAAGCTAATTTAAGAGACTAAGTGTCTCAATTCTCACCACGACCAATCCGAACCCGAACCAACCGACCCAAGACAACATAAATAGTCTAAGAAACATACGATAAAGCAGAAAAGGAGGAAACAGGGCTAATCTCACGGAACGACCGGCCGGGTCGTTACACTAAGCCATTATGACTAAGTGTCATAAGCCATACTAGTGGCTTGCCGCCACATGGGGGTGGGGGTGAGAATTATTAGATCTTTATGCACTTATTAGGTGATTAGGTAATGTCCCGCTACCCGCTAATTAATCAATTACACGTATAATTAAGAATTATCTCAAATTACCTAAAATACTACTCATTTTTAATATACTTTATACATCATACTATCACGGTCATATGGTACCTTGTATGGTACTAGTCCATAAATATCGGGTATTATAGCTCGGACCGTGTTTTATCCCAAATCGACAACCTTCCACGAAACGCATTTTATTTAGTTTGTCTACCCTGTATTGTTTAACCAAAGAATTGGATTCTTAGTTAAAGCTATTTTAAGAAGTACTCGGGTTTATGATAACCAAGGAAATTAGCTAATAATATGAGTTAGCCTTGTAAATAAGAATGAAATAAGATTTCATAAATTAAGTATATTTCAGTAGTGGTTCGAATGTGTCCCTACAAGTGAGACCTTACTCCCTTTTATAGGGAATTTCTTAATATAACATCTACTCTTCTTAATAATTGAGAATTAATGAATATTTATATCATTAATGTAACTTTACAATAGGTAATCATATATGTTGTGTGAAGATTCTATAATGTTTAGCTCATTGATTGAACATCTATGAATCCGTCCTTTATTCTGCCCTGGTTCATTCTAACTGTGTCTCTTCAACTCCTGAAATAGACTGGATTTTCCGCTTCTCATTATCTCGTGCGTACTTACCCCGTACCTCTTTGTTCCGTACCTCTTTCTAAGATTTCATCTAGCTGTCACTCTTCCATTGCTCCACGTATATTGCTTTGTCATCCGAGATATTACACGTGTAATGTCTATTTTTTACCAATACATATAGTCCCCCGACTTACCATTTATTTATCAATTGAATATTTGGTAAGTGGATACTCATTTATGGCGAGAATTTTTTGCCGATGTTTTACTCGTACCACTGCATCTGTCTCTGAACGTACGCGTCGCTTGTCACTTCTATTAAATTCATGTGACACGTGGTGATTCTGGATTGGTTCTGTAATTCATAAGCGAACTTTAGGGCTTTTTGCGGCTGCATCAGTCACGAAGTGACAGTTTTAATAATGACTGTCACATCAGTATCTTTCGATTTTTTGATGGTTTCCTTCGTGTATAAATACCTATTTTTGCCTTTGCTTCTACGAAAAACTTCTTTCTTTTGCTGCTTGCAAGTCCTTCTTTCATGCAAATATGTCTTCTTTAAACCAAGACCCTAAAAAGTAATAATATTTGATGAACTATCTCCTTCTTCTGCTCCGATCCGGAGTAGGAGGGTGGTAGATTATGGAGTTTGGGCTCAACATCTTCTAGAGGGTCTTCTTCTTCTTAACGTAACATTATTCCCCCACCAACTTCTAGGGTTATTGTTACTCCATTTTCTTATAGGGTTAGAGCTTCTAGATCTTCTTCTAAGAGTAGAGAGTCTAGTGAACCACTTTCACGAACCAAAGGTTGATGAGATTATACCCGCTGAATTTTCTTTAGTAAACGACAGTGAAGCCATAAGAAAATAACTTTCTTCCATGACTTCTCATGATCGCACTGATCTTTACCCAACGCAAATTACTGAGGGTTTGATTTCTCTTGTGCGCAGAGACTGTTATTGGAAATTTGATTTCCCGGTCTTGGTCCCCAATGAAAATCAAAGGATAACTTCTTGCAAAGCAGGCTATTCTTTTGTATATACCTGCCCTTTTACTCTGGGTTTTAGGACTTCCATCGACCTTCCATCGACCCTGTCATTATATAGTTTTGTCAAATTTTTAGCATGTGTTTGGGACAAATCGGTCCTATTGTCTGGAGGGCAGTAGCATGCCTCAGATATTTGGCTAACTTAGTTTCCCTTCATTTTACCTTTTATCATTTTATTTACCCCTACTCTACCAAGTTATTCCACCAAAGAATTTTTACTCTTGTGGCTAGGATTAAGAGAGTTTTAGTCAATCCTGATGGTGATAAAGATAGAGGTTGGTATGCCAGGTTTGTTGATGCCTCTATAGGTGGATTAGTAGGTGAAGAAAATTTACCCTTCCATGAGAATCGGAACTTTGCACGTAAGTTTTTGTTTACTGACTTATCTCCTTATTCTTGATAGATATTCAGTATCATGACTGTTTTTGTCTTTTTTGAGAAACCATGGGAACCGTCAAGGAGATTTCTAGTTTCCGTGGTTGGGTAGAAAAATTGTTGTTGATCACTCCAATGGAAGAACGTTCTTGGAAATACCTTTCTGCAAGGTTTGTTTGGAAAGTAAAAATCCATGGTAGGTTTTCTTTTACGTTTCCCTTTTCTCTCTTTTTTGAAATTCTCTAATCCCTTTTGTTTGTTTGGGTTTCCCGCTCGTGGTGTCACCGTTGTTGCTATAACTGCTTAAATCTCTCTTTGTCCAAGGATCAAGAAATTATCTTAAATTCTTTTTCGTCAATAATGAAAGTGGATAGGACTCAAATCTTAGAAGATGAGGAGGAGCAGGAGGAAGGCTCGTTCGTTCGTAGGCCACGAGCAAGAATAAGAGTAATGTCTGATGATGAATCTGCTCCCCTAACTGGACCATCTTCTATGTATGAGCCAGATCATTCTACCCCTGCATACTCTGAGGAGGAAACTCCTTCTGCAACCACTGATTCAGTTGAGAAATTGTTCCATCAAGGTTTTGGCTCAATTTCAGAGGAGACGCCTCTTTCCATCTTTCCTCATTTTTCTCTACTGGAACTTGAGTCTGCCGTGCTTGTTGCTGTTTCTGCTTTCCCGTCTGTGCCACCCGTGGCTCCTTCATCTACCCCTACTTCTATGCCTTCTATTATTGAAGTAGGGTCTTCTAGTAATGGGGAGATGAAGCGAATTATGATTGAGGTTCCTGCGGAAGGTAGCCTCTTAAAGAAATCATGCCAGGCGGATGTGTGGTTGAAGCCTTTGATTGGTCCGATTGAAAAGTCAAAATTTGAAAGTCATAGCTCCTTAACGTAGATGAATAAGATTGTAACTCATCTTTGAAGTGAACCTTCCTGTTATTTCTTCTTAACACTAGACTTTGCCGTATCTAATTTTTGTTTTTTTTTTGTAGATCAATCTCATTTGTACAGAGTTGATGAAAAGGATCGTACATACAGAGCACTTAATGAATGACCACCATACCAGGCTGATAACTGTAAGGAACAATTTGAGAGCCTTCAACTTGACATGGAAGCGGTAGAAGAGGAAAAGTGTTCCTTGGAGCAGTAGGTTAGAGTGATAGCAGCAGAATTAGCCATTGAGAAGGTTGAAGGAGGATAAGAACCTTGAAGGTTTTGCTAAACTAGAAGGAGGCTTATACTGGAAAAACTCGTGTAATCTCTTACTCATACCCAAGAAGACCTCCGTGAATCCTCTAACAAGGTTCAATTTCTGGAGAGATCCCTTGCTTCTTTACAAGCTTCTTACGATACTAATGTGGTTGAAAGGGATGAGCTGAGAGCAGACGTTGAACAATGGGAGAAGGACTATGAATCTCTCGAGGATAAGGCAACTGTTGATGTGAGTTGGGCTTACTTGAATGCCCGTCTTGATACATTAACGGAAGTGGGCCAGGAAAACATTGACATACAAGCTGAAATTGCCAACACTAAGGAGACAATTTAAAGGTCTCGGCAGAGTAAAAGTTGTTCGTCACCTGAGGTTGAAGTTCCAGTGGGTGATGAGATCGTGCGTGATGAAGTTGCTGCCCAACCCTTTCCATCTCAAGTTTCTCCTTCTGTTGATGAATCCTCCCAGTAACGGGTGTTGTTCCGTCTTCGTCAATTTAATGTGTGATTATGATTGTGCCGTGTGAGTTGTGAAATGGCTTGGTAATTTCCTATGTGTTGAGGTCCCGCGTAGTGGGGATGTTATGTGAGCAGGATAGCTCTTGAGCTCCAGAGTGTATATATATAAATATATATATCTCACCCCAAATGTTCTTGAGTTATGTAGCCTACGTCTTTATCAGTCTCTTCAGGATGGTATTATGTACTTGGCGTGCTTGTGATCGATATTCAGTATTTTGTAATATTGAGCAAACCAGCTCCGTATATATATCGTCTTATGTAAATCTTATGTGTGGATCGGGTGGCACGTCGCCAAGGGTATGTTATTCGGATTGGGTTGCACGCCCCAACAGTGTGATGATGAGTAAGGTTCCTATATTTATTTTCTTTTTTTTTTACTTCCTATTTTCTTATAAGAATTCATATTAGTTGCGTGAGTTGAATAGTTCCTTCCTGAGTCATTTTTTATTATCATGTTCGAGTTATGGTCTATTGGCGCGATGTGGTATCATGTGAGGCTGTTGGCCATGTTTGGGGTGATTTGTCGTCTGAGCAGTTCATACTGGGTGAGACGGGACTATCGGATCATAGATCACTACCATAAGGTTATGTGAAACGTATATTAAAGAACAAATACCATTATTCAGGTTCATAATGAAGTGATGATTCTAGTCAAGATGAGGTATTCAAGGATTTGGTAACTCTGTAGTCGGGTATGAATTTCTGCATAGTTCCTCCGTTGTGGTGGTATCATCAGCATTATGGCAGGATGTCTGTATATTTGTTATGAGGTGCATCAAGAGCATCATATTCGTGAAATTTTGGCTGTTAAGGTTCAATGAGTGTCATTGTGGTCAGATGATGTGTTATGTGGTGCATGGTGCTAATTCAACAAAGGTATGCAGTCATGTTCTGGTATGTTGTGCGGTAGTCAATGTGGTGTTTATATATTGGAACTAGGCCTGGCAGAGGAAATTTCAAGTTTTGGAACTAGGTTCGCTTATTATATGGATAAAATAAGAATCTTCAGATTTGATTAAGCTAATGTACTCAACTGGGTGGTGGTAGCACGGGCAGGTGCTCGAGGTGTTTAACAATGATTTTAGGTATCTCCAGAGCAGTTCTTCGCACGTTCGAGGACGAACATTAGTTTATGTGGGGAAGAATGTAACGACCCTACCAGTCGTTTTGTGCTCTAGCACGTCGTTCAGCGGTTTGAGGCCGTACGAAGCTTCATTTTAGGTTTTATGACTTGTAGGTGTGGTCGGAATTGAATTTTGGGAAGTTTAGAGTTGATTTGGAAAGAAAATTCTCATTTGAGAAGCCTTAAGTTGGAGAAATGGACTAAGATTGAATTTTTTAGTAAACGACCTCCGAATCAGGATTTGAAGGTTCCTGCAGGTTTGTATGATGATTTCGGACTTGGGCGTATGTCCGGACCAGGTTTTGGATAACCCGGGAGCGTTTCAGCGTATATTGTGGAAGTTAGCATTTTAGAAGAATTTCATAAATTTGAGCTAGAGGTGCATTTCAGTGTTGTTAATGTCTGTTTGGGATGCCGAGTCTGGGAATAGATTCGTATGGTGATTCTGGAATTGGGAGCGCGATCGGAAGTGAATTTGGATGTCCGCAGGTCATTTTGAAGTCATTTGGCTAAAGATAAAAATTTTAAGGTTTTTGAGAAATCCGACCGGAAGTGGAAGTTTTGATATCAAGGTTGGAATGCGATTGCGGAAGTTGGAGCAGGTCCGTAATGTCGAATATGACTTGTGCGCAAATTTTGAGGTCAATCAGATGTGATTTGATAGGTTTCGGCATCGGATGTAGCAGTTGGAAAATTCTAAGTTCATAAAGTTGGGGTTTGGGTGCGATTCATGGTTTCGATGTTGTTTGATATGATTTGAGGCCTCGAGCAAGTCCACATTATGTTTTGGAACAGTTTGATATAATTGGATGGGGTCTCGGGGGCCTCGGGTGGATTCCGGGTGGTTAACGGATCAATATTAGAAGTTGAAGAAGGCTGGAATTGATGTCATCTGGTGTGATCCGCACCTGCGAGGATTTGGCCACAGGTGCGGAGCCGCAGATGCGAGAGTGGGCAAGCTTGGCTGGGATCGCTGGTGCGATGGAATTTCCGCACATGCGAAGCCGCAGGTGCGGACATTGGGGCGCATGTGCGATTTTGGGCTGGAGTTGAGGAAGCCGCAAGTGCATGAGATTGGTCGCACCTGCGGGAGCGCAGGTGCGGAGGTAGGACCGCAGGTGCAAAAATCGTCCTGGGCAGAATGTTTTAAAACAACAATTTGGGTTCATTTGTCTTCATTTCTTCATGGGCTTAGGCGAATTTGGGAGGCTCAAAGAGAGGATTCCTTCATGCAATGTCAAGGTAAGTAACTCCTTCATGCTTCTAAGTTAAATTCAAGATTATATGGATGGATTAGGCATGTAAATTGGAAGGAATTTGAGAAATTATTGAAGAAACCTAGAAAATGTAAATTTTGAATTTGGCCACGAATTAATTAAGTACATGCTGTTATCTTCGGGGGCTACGTATGCACGAGGTGACGGGAGTCCGTGCGTAGCTACTATTATGCCTTGTTTGGGTAGTCTAGGACCGACTAGCATGCCTTGTGTGTTGTACTTTGTGATCCTACCTGTAATTTTAAAACAGCTAATATAATCAAAATCGTAATTGAATATCTAAAAGAAGACTAGAGTTCATCTTGTTAATCATCTAGAAAGAGAATTGATTCCTTGTGGATATTTGCGTACCTGGTAGGGTTGTATTATGGAATATCATTAGACTTGACAAATGAGTTTCAAAACAAAGATTTAAAAACTATATTTCATATTCCTTTAAGAATGATTTTTTACCAATTTCCTGAGAAAACCCGTTTTCTTGATAAAATACGGATTTATTATGTTGATATGTGTAACTTTGGGTGCTTGAGTCGCATGTATGACTCGCGAGCAGCATGACCCTGTATTTGTGTTTATTCATATAAGCACCTAAGTCGCAGGTATGATTCGCGAGCAGGCTAGCCTTATTATTTTTAACTGCGTCGCATGATCGATTCGCGAGCGGGGCAGATAGATGCATCTATGGTTCGAGCCGTTCGACCCCTCGGCAGTGCACAGTTTATTATTGTTGGTTGGGGCTGTTGTTATGGCCCTGCAGAAGAATAATATGTTGTTCCAGCTAAGTAGTTGTGTTTCTGGGAGCCTTAAGGTTGTGCTAAGGTAGTGATGACGCTTACGATTGGTTGTCGTGCGACGTCGTTATGATGCTAGAATGGTTGCCCATATGTTAAGGATGATGAATATTTTGAAGGGAGGTCTTCTGAGAGTGTCATTTTGAGATTTTGGTATTTTAGTTCCGGCAGAGGGGAGGCAGTTGGATTATGAAAGGTCCGATTGGGGTTGATAAAGTAGTAAGACTCGGTGTCTTCAAGCGAGGTGGGATATGCACTTGTGACGTGTAGTCGTCGTCATTAACATAGAATCGTCATGAAGTGAGGATAGGTGGTGTTTCCATCTCTAGGAGGCTAGGTGTAAGAAGCGGAAGTCGAGCACTCGCAAAGTTGGGGAGCGGCAGCATAGCTTAGAATTTGAAGATATTATCGCGCATTTAATGGATGTCCATGAGGAGCGGACGGACTAGTAAAGCTGGTAAATGAAGAAGGGCGTAGGATAGAGTATTGAAGTCACAGAGAGCGTGCATTTAAGCATTGTTGGAAGGTGTCCGCGGGTGATCTCCATAGGTGGGTTATCTTCTGTGAATAGGTTAGCGATGGCAGGGTTCGCAGGTCTCTGTGAGGGGTTCTAGTGGCTATTCGGTAGGAGGCGGAATGTGTGAATGATGCTAGAGAATTTGAGTATTTAGGGAGTGTTAGCAAGAGGATCTGGAGGAATTGGACGGATTGGTTGAGATAGATCGCGTTATCAAAGGAGAAAGGACCTCAGCAGGGTCTAGAGTGGTGCAAGTTGTAGCTTCGGGCTAAGTGAGGGTGTCCCACCATCTGCAGTTGGGTTGTAGGGTTATCTTTGCATAGGGTCGCGGATTGTCGGCATGTTGGCAAGTTATTTTAGCTAAGGGACAGGAGTAAAATGGTGATTGTGCATGGGATTTGATGAATGTGTGCAAAAGTGGTGTCAGGATAGTGACTCGGTGGAAGATTAAGAATTTTGCTTATGGCATAGGGGAGTTGTCAGGATAGTGACTCGGTGGCGTGGTTCCTTGGAAGTGGTGTTCATGTGCTAGAAGAGCCTTGGAGTTGATTGCATTCGGTGTCAGTCAGAGTGGGTGACTCTCAATAGCGGTCCTAGTGAGTTCAAGCAAGGCATGTACAAACCTATAAGACCTCAAGCAAGGCATGTAAAAATATGTAAGACCTTGAAAGGGCATAATTCTGATATCAAAGTCAAGGCTATATATTCGAACTTGTAAGACCCCTAAAAAGGCATACCCTCGATATAAACGCCGAGGCTACCTCGCTCGGGGACTAAAAGGATACAACCAGATACAATGACTACGGTCATAAGACTCCGGCCAAACCAACGCGACTCGGAAACGTCCGACCGTCACCATAAAATTTCAGGCCTCCAATTACTTCGAAAATACTTCGAAAAGAACCGGTTAATCAGGCTACCAATCGACATAAGAAAACGAGCTTCGATCATTCAGCTCCGACAATGAAAAGGTTTCGAAAATTCAGCCAATGAGCGAAACCTTCATAGGTGCTAAATTTATCGTCACATAACGGCTCATAATTTATGTTCTTTTGAGCCGTCGACGAGTCGGATGAAAACAAAAACTTCAAAAAAGTCTTTAACAAGGGAAAAATACAGCCATATTAAGGTTTGTACCGCCCCAATGCGTAACATCCTAAGAGCCAACCATATTAAAGGTCGTACCGACCCAATACATAAGAGCCTAAGCGCCAACCATAGTAAAGGTCGTACCGACCCAATGCGTAAGAGCCTAGGCGCCAGCCATATTAAATGTCGTACCGACCCAGTGCGTAAGAGCCGAAGCGCCAGCCATATTAAAGGTCGTACCGACCCAATGCGTAAGAGCGCAAGCGCCGGACTAAAGAGCCTCAGGGCCGATTTAAAAAACCTAAGGGTCGATGAGCTCGATTCGAAACCCAACTCATAGACTGATCCCTAAACGGTTAACTAAAAAGGCGCCTAAAGGCCAACGGGTAACAGCCTACGTGCCAGCCTAAAGCGCCTAAGGGACAATGCGTAAGAGCCTACGGCCAACCTAAAAAGCCTCAAGGACAATTTATAAACCTAAGGGTTTTTTACCTCGAAGTCCAATTCAGCGGGCTAATTATTGACAATCATGAAAATTCAAATCAAAAAAGGCAGATACAAGCAAATGAAAATTCATGTAAAGGGAAAATCAAAAGGTCTCTTTATATATATGTATTGCAAGGATACATTTACAATGCTCTCACAAAGAGCCATATACAAAGAAAAAAAAAGAGAAGAAACCTAGTCCACTCTCGGGGACTTGACCTTTCTCCCTCTCGGGGACTATGGCCTCGTCTGCCCTTTGGGGCTAGCTCCCTCGAAGGCCTTCAAACATCAGTTCCGGCTTCAGTGGAAATGAAGAACTTGGTGCCGATCTCATCCGCCTTGGCTTGCTTTATCTCCTCCGAGAGATCGAAACCCTTAGCATGAATATCTTTGAGGGTCTCCATTCGAGATCTGCATCGGGCATAATCATTGCTCCTTCTCCCTCCATCGAAGGCCCCCCTCAACTCTG
Source organism: Nicotiana knightiana (assembly GCA_005239525.1). Classification (NCBI taxonomy): domain Eukaryota; kingdom Viridiplantae; phylum Streptophyta; class Magnoliopsida; order Solanales; family Solanaceae; genus Nicotiana; species Nicotiana knightiana. Next base: position 22,830 of record ML388787.1, read on the forward strand.
CCCGAGCTTCAGCAACATCTTTTAAGTAAATGACTACCTTCTTATTGGCCTTTACTCGGAGTCCTTCGGCTTCGAATTGAGCTCCACTACCTCGAACTTCATCTTCAAAAGACCTATTTCGAGCTTAGCTATTCTGCTTGTTTGGACCGAGTTTCTTTCTCGGGCATTCCGAAGTTATCTCTCTCGAGAGGAAGCCTTAGCCAAAGCATTCTTTTCAGCCGCAACGTGAGCATCTATCTGAGCCCTTAAAACATTGCATTCAGAATTAATCTGGCCGACTTCACCCCAGAGGCATTCAAGCGCTTTCGTCTTTCTCTACAACTGAAACATCAAACATTAGCTCTTGAAGAAGGGAAAAGAGACATGTACCCCCCTCAAAATAAGGATTACATGTTTCTCGAGATTGCCTTTGTAATCTCGGCTTCGACTCATCTCTGATCCAATATATGACAACTCTCTTGTCTTCTTATCACAAAGAAGTCTGATAGGATTCTCCTTGCCCGAGGCTTTCCGCAACCTGGATTCACATCGGAGCAGCTCGGACTTGAGCTTGTCAAAGGACTATGAAGAAGAAGCTTTAGTTAGAAAATGAAAACATCGTTGTATACGTAATGTCATTTAATATTTGACGAAGATGACGTCATAATAGGAGTATCGAAGAGGCAAGAATTCAAGACCGTTTCTTATCATTTCATTCTAAGAAATGCGAGGACTATCTATATACGGCTAAAATCGGAGAGTCCGATTTTATGATCATTATGGCATTCCATAGCCCGTCTTCGGAGGGCTAAAAGTATAGTTCGAGGTTTGATACTGCGGGAGCATATCGAGGATTCCCCACACACGACCTCGGGGCGGTATAAATCGATGACCATCATGGAAAAGTGGGAAATTCCCAAAGGCACGTTGCTAGAGCTGACAACGCCTGCAAGAATAGTACAAGCCCGTGCCGGATCCTTAAATAGTTGTGCCAGTTGTATCTCTTTGTAATAATTAAAGATGTACTATGTTGGGATTCCCCCTCGTATATAAAGGGGACCCTTTTCATTTTTTAGACAGGATATTCAATACAAGAACAAGAACATTCTCTGCTCTCTAACATAAACATACTCTACAATTGTTCTGTTGATTTATTGCTTTCCATTTATTCTGTTCCTTAATTGTTCTTCATTTATTACTTATCATTGATCAAAAAAGGCTACCTTCAAGGCCCTCCATATTTTTTTTCTTCCTCGGGAATCCCATGTCAAGCATACTCGCTCGACTTCGAGGCTCAACCTTGGCTAGCTCGAGACCTGATCTCATAACTGTTCGGTTTGCTTAACCCCATTATCTTTTGCCCTTGTCTCATTTTCCTAACTTGAACTTAGCATCTATTTCCTAACAACTGGTGTTAAAATAGATCACATATTTTTTGAACCACAGAATCAAATATAATTGTAACTACCATTTTCATGGTAAATAACGACGAATCAATTGTTGGTACAATTGAAGGAGGAGATTCATAAACATAAAACTATGGCTTCTACTGCATGTATGATGGTACACTAAGGTACCAAGGGCGACTATGTGTTCCAAATATAGATGGTCTCGGGTAAAGAATTATGGTCGAGGCTCACACTTCTAGGTATTTCGTGTACCCAGGTTCTAAAAAGATGTATCATGATCTCAAGGAAGTCTATTGGTTGAATGACATGAAAAGGAATGTGGTGGACTTTATGGCAAGGTGTCTGAATTGTCAGCAAGTGAAGTCCGAACATCAATGGCATAGTGGGTTGGCACAAAATATAGAAATTCCGATGTGGAAGTGGGAAATGATTAATATGGATTTTGTGGAAGGGTTACTGTGTACTCTGTGCAAGTTTGACTCAATTTGAGTGATTGTGGATCAACTCACTAGATCAGTGCCCTTCTTGCTAGTTAAATCTATCGACACAGCGGAACAATATGCTTTGTTGTATATCAAGGAAATAGTCAGGTTGTATGGTACTCTCATTTCTATCATTTCGGATCGAGGGGGACGGTTCAAAGCTAACTTTTAGAAGGAATTTCAGCATAGTTTGGGTACCCAGGTGAATCCTAGTATAACATTTCATCCAAAAACCGACGGGCAGGCAGAGCGGAATATTCAAATGCTTTAAGATATGTTGTGTGCTTGTGTTCTTGATTTCAAGGGTAGCAGGGATGATCATTTGCCACTGTTAGAGATTTCTTATAACAACAGCTTTCATGCTAGTATTCGTATGGCACCATTTGAGGCATTATACGGTAGGAGATTTAGATCTCCTATTGGGTGGTTCGAGATTGGAGAAGCTGAGTTGATTGGACTAGACCTCGTGAATCAAGCTATGGAAAAGGTTAAGCTCTGTAAGGAGCGGTTGGAAACTACCTAGAATCATCAAAAGTCCTTTTCCTATGTTTGTCGCAGAGATTTTGAATTCAAACGACATGAATAGGTATTCTTTAATGTTTCTCCCATGAAAGGTATAATGCGGTTCGGAAGGAAAGGGAAATTGAGTCCGAGGTATGTCGGGCCATACAAAATCATTCAGAGGATCATTCAGGTGGCGTAAAAGCTTGAGATCCCACCCGAGATGTCATTAGTCCACCCGATATTACATGTGTCTATGCTGAAGAAGGTAGTTGGAAATCTGTCAACTATTGTACCGGTTGAGACCATTGAGGTTAATGAATAAATGTCATATGAAGAAATTCCAATTGATATTCCTGATGGACAAGTCTGAAAGTTGAGGAATAAAGAAATTGCTTCCCTGAAAGTGTTATCGCAAAACCAGCAGATTGAACAGGCTATTTGGGAAGCCGATGAAGAATAAGTATCCTTACTTGTTTGAATAGTTGTGTAATCATTTTTATTAACTTGTCTCTTATGAATTTTGTATCACTTGCTCAGTTAATGTAAAGGTGTTCCTTTTGATTATATGTTGCTTAAGAGACCATAGTTGGTGTTGTTTTGGTGTTATGTTACGTCATCGGGTCATGAATATGTTGTTAGGATGTGTTTCTGGGGTACTCTAACAGGTGTATAGGCCAGTTACAGGGAAAACTCTGGCGTAATTTTTTAAAATGTAGGGACTTAGTTAAATTTGGGACTGCGGGTGTGTGTTATGAAAAACTGAGTTGCATAAGATGCTAATAGTGAACCTTGATCCACATTACTAGGATACTCTGGCAAAATTTTTGGAAATCTAGGGAGTTAGTTAAATTTGGGACTGCAGGTGTGTGGTATGAAAAGCTGAGTTGCATAAGATGCTAATAGTGAACCTTGATCCTCATTCGAGGACGAATGATCTTAAGTGGGGGAGGATGTAAGGCTCCATAAAATTTTACCTATAAACACAAAATTTTGTGGTGCCGAGATAGGCTTATGTGTTAAAAATAGTAAAAATTTTGTGGTTCGGGCTTTTTGGGTTGAACGGTACACAAAAGATTTAAAGGAAAATTATTTTCAGAAGTGGGCACTTTTGCGGCTCAACATGTGTCCGCATTATCATTTTGCAGGCCGCAAAATGGCGGCAGAGTGAGATCGTATTTTGGGCCAATTCTGATGTAATTTTTGCTGCCCATTATGCAACCGCGAAACCATTTAACGGGTCGCACTACGATCGCCTATCCAACCTTGAGATTATTCTGATGGTGTTTCTGCGGCATATTATGTTACCGTAGAACAGGTCTGCGGACCACAGACTGGTCGCAGACATAATGTAAGCTCCGGAGGGCCAATTATGCGACCCACTCTATGGACAGAAGAACCATTATGAGGTCGCATATGCGACCGCAGATCTGTATCGGGATACTATTTTTCTAATTTTTATAACCCTACCCAATATCGTTATATAAGGATTGTGGACCATTTTTCTTGGAAAACCCGATACTTTTATAGTGAGAGAGAGTGATTAGAGCGGGTGAATGATCCTCAATCAATAATCGATCAATCCTTGCTCAAACCATTGAAGATTAACAAGGAGAAATTCACTAAGTCTTCATCCAAGAGGTAAGAATCTATACCCTAGCCCTTAATTTCGTAAATTAACAAAAAAAATGGGTAATTAGCAAGACAATTCTTTGATAGGGGAGTTGTTAATCTTGCATTCATGTGTGATAAAATAGTGTAGGGAGGATGGTGAGCGAAAAATGATAAAACAATAGGGTGTGGGATGGTGAAGTCTTTCATAAAAGGACTTTAAAAACTTAATGCACACTTGGTGGTGCATAAAATGGTCAAATAAACTAGAACCATGATGATTCACTAATTTTAGTTCAAATTGTTAAATTTCTAAAATAGATTAGTGTTGCTAAGATTCCCCGAACATTTTAGAGTGTAAGGGATCTCAATTGAGGTATGTTGGCTAAACCCCCTTCTTCTTAGAATCGAATCCTACGGTGTTCATGTAATTGGTGTAAGTCCCGAATTGATCATTATAGAATTGGCGATTTCGAATGTGTTTGTGTTGAAGGATACATGTTCAATATCTATTCTAAATGATTTATCATGTCATATTGATATTTGAGTATGTGTTCAAAATGTGGAATATTTTTTAAGAAATATTAAGACTTCATGTCAAAATTGAATAAAGGTTGTTATGCCAAATTGTATGAAAAGCCTATATGTGCTTAGGATTCCCAAATTGCTTATATGTGGACTAATGCCCTACATGGTAGGCCTTATTGTTCTTGATGATAATGATTTTTGAACTATGGATTTTACTCTTGGCACAGATGATGTTACACTAGGGTACCAAGGGTGGCTATGTGTTCCAAATGTAGATAGTCTCCAGAAAAGAATCATGGTCGAGGCTCACACTTCTAGGTATTCCATGCACCCATGTTCTACAAAGATGTGTCATGATATCAAGGAAGTCTATTGGTGGAATGACATAAAAAGAAATGTGGCGGACTTTGTGGAAACGTGTCCAAATTATCAGCAAGTGAAGGCCAAGCATCAATAGCCTGCTGGGCTGGCACAAAATAGAGAAATTTTAATTTTGTGGTAGCGTTACCGCGTACTCCACGTAAGCTTCACTCAATTCGGGTGATTGTGGATCGACTCACAAAATCAGCGCACTTCTTGCTAGTTAAATCTACCGGCACATCGGAACAATATACTCAGTTATATATCAAGGAAATATTCAAGTTGCATGGTACTCCCATTCTATCAATTCGGATATAGGGGCACAATTCACATCTATCTTTTGGAACAAATTTCCGCACGGTTTGGGTACCCAGGTGAATCCTAGTACAACCTTTCATCCACAAATCGACGGGCAGGCAAAGCGGACTATTTAGACGCTTTAGGATATGTTCCGTGCTTGTGATCTTGACTTCAAGGGTAGCTCGGATGATAATTTTCCACTCTTAGAGTTTGCTTATAACAACAACTTCCATGCTAGTATTCAAATGGCACCATTTGAGGCATTATACGGCATAAGATTTAGATCTTCTATTGGGTGGTTCGAGATTGGGGAAGCTGAGTTGATAGGACCAGATCTCATGCATCAAGATGTGGAAAAGGTCAATATCATAAAGGTGTTCCTTTTGATTATATGTTGCTTATAAGGCCACAGTTGGGATTGTTTTGGTGTTAAGTTACGTCATCGGGTCATGAATATGTTGTTAGGATGTGTTTCTTGGGTACTCCTGTCACGACCCCAAATCTAAATCAGTCGTGATGATGCCTATCGTGGAACTAGGCCAGCCAAATCCACACTCAAATCGTAATAATATTTCATTCATATCATTACTAAACCGATAACCCATAGAGGTTTTGGTTTAAACATTTTAAAACAGATAAAGCTACACCGAATATTAAATACAATCCCGAGATCCCGGAGTCACTGGTGATGAGCATCTACATAAAATATAACACTCTAGAAAATAAACTCTATAATAGTAAGCAGGAGAGAGAGCAGGGATGCGAACGCGTTCAGCTACCTCACAAAATCTCTAAGAAGTCTCTAGTACAAATACACAGCTCACTCTGCCCTAGCACCTGGATCTGCACACAAGGTGCAGGGAGTAATGTGAGTACGCCAAGTCAGTAGTAATGAAAATAAATTAGGTCTGAGAAGTAAGAAACACATAAATTCAAATCATCATTTCACAATAAGCACAGTCTTTCTTTCCAACAGCGAATACGTTAAATTATCACGCTTAAAAGCCACTTTCAGTAAAACTCCTTTGAAAAGTTTAATTTCCAACAATTTCAGGAAAATGTCCAGGAAGTTTAGTGTAAAAATGAAATGAATCATAAGTAGCCACTCAGGTAAAAACATGAAGAAAAATCTGCCCCTCCGGCGTAACATCACTAAGAATCAGCACCTCGAGCGTAATATCACTCAGAATTAGCACCTCGGGCATATCTCACAGTCACTCATAATCATCCCCTCGGGCAATCTTACAGTCACTTATACCTCCCAATCACTCGTCACTCAGCACTCGGCACTCGCACTCAGTAGGTACCTGCGCTCAC
>ML388789.1:0-20627 GCA_005239525.1 Nicotiana knightiana
TTAGATTGCACCCGAGGTATCGTTATCTCTAATCCAACCTCTAAACCCTCGATTATGACTTTTTTCTATACTCCGAGCATGCTGTTGTTCAAACAATTACCTAAATATGCACTCTCTCTCAAGTAGATACATAATAAATAGGCACAGCTAATTGATGGCCATTCAATTAACTACAACAAGTACGTAGTTGAACAAATATAGATTAATCAATCAATCTAAACTATATTAATATCACAATAAGTTTATCCTCCAACGGGTTCTACCAAAACCCTAGGTTAAAGAAGTTAGCTAAACAAATTCATAAGAATAAAACCCAAAATAACTTGCATAATTAAACTACAAAGTAATGAAGAAAATCTGTACAAATCGATGTTTTGCCGTCCGTATCTTGTCTAATCTCGAATCTCTCCTTCCCATACCCTTGTAGTTGTGTTTTAGGAGTCTATTTATAAGTTTAGGACAAACCCTAAACGTGTAGGAGACTTCTATTTCAACCGAAAAATACTTAAACTTGTCAAAACTCAGATTTGACCGAACCTGGGACCCCGTGCGTTTGGGCTCTAACGCTCCCCTAACGCCAGGGGCTGCCTGGCCTTATGGGCTAAACGTCCCCCTAACGCCAGGTAGGGTCAGGCTTTAGGGGGCAAACGCCCGGCTATCGCCCGGGTGTCTCCTTTTGCGTATTTTCGACGTATTTGCATCCCTTTAGCTCCGTTTCCATCTCCAATTCACCTACACATGAAATAAACTCCATTAAGCACATAAAAAGTGTATTTTTATCATTAACGCACCTCAAATGTAAGGTATATTACATATTAAACTATGCATTTTAGTTTCGCATCACATATATAACACCGTAACCTTTTCCCATATCCCATATACATATATTTACATATATACACGTATATAACGCCATCTGGTCGTGGGTCAATGTAAATGAATGCAATGCATGAGAAGTACGTCAATAAAATTTCTCGAAATGTCATAAGACCATTATGCCTTTGATTAATATCATGAAATATACTTTATAAACTTACGTATTTTCTGAGACTCATGAACAGACGATAGAACAAAAAGACACATGGGAATTTAAGGACATAGGCATCTTTAGTATTTCTATGAATAGTCATTTATGAAAATTGTGCATTTGCTCGTTTCGTTTGTATCGTATGGATCATGAAAAAAGAAAAGAAGGGATAGCCTTAACATACCTGAACCAATTCTCTTGACAATCCCTTTAACACACGTCAATTGCGACAATACATAACGACAAATCAAAGTAGGAAAATATCCGTATGATATTCTTGAGAAGATTACACCGTGCTCCCTTAGAATCGCAAATTTCACGCTTTATTGCATAATGAAATTTCCAATTTTCCTGGTCAACTTCTAAAGTGGAAAGCATGCCATAACTCATCATCCAAACCAAGTTACATTACCACTAGTTCTCCAAATTATGCCATAACTTTGTTGGTCTAATTATCCAAGTTATATTACTTCTAAAGAAACCAAATCAAGGTATTTATCCAAAGATCCTTTCACGTGTAAACAAGGCTTGTTGTGTCTTATGACTCATTATTCATATGGGTGCCACTTTGGCTTAGCTTAATGTCAAGTGGTAGCCCCAACTGTAACGACCCGACCGGTCATTTTGAGCTCTAGCGCATCGTTTGGCAGTTTGAGTCCATGAGCAGCTTCACTTCAGGTATTATGACTTGTACGCGTGGTCATAATTGAAGTTTAGGGAGTTCGGAGTTGATTTAGAAAGAGAATTATCAGTTTGGAAGCTTTAAGTTGAAAGAAAGTGAATAAAATTGAATTTTTGGGTAAAAGACCTCATAATCGGGATTTCAATTTTAGCATACTCTATTTCTTTGGAAATGATATGATACTAAATTTGAAGGTTCTAACAAATTCGTGTGATGATTTTGGATTTGGGCATATGTCCGATTCAGGTTTTAGATGGTCCGGGAGCGTTTCGGCGCCTATTGTGGAATTTAACCTTTGGAAGTATTTTATAAGTGTGGGTTGAAGTGCATTTTAGTGTTATCGATGTCTTTTTGGGATTCCGAGTCGGGGAATAGCTTCGTACGGTAATTCTGGTATTGGGAGCGCGATCAAAAGTAAATTCGGAGATCCGTAGATCATTTTGGAGTCATTGGGCTAAAGTTAGAAATTTGAAGGTTTTTGAGAAATTTGACCTGAGGTGGACTTTTTGATATCGGGGTCGGATTCTGATTCTGGAAGTTGTAGTAGGTCCATAATGTCAGATACAACTTGTGTGCAAATTTTGAGGTAAATCAGACGTGGTTTGATAGGTTTCGGCATCAAATGAAGAAGTTTGAAGTTCTAAAGTTCATCAAAGTTTGAATTGGAGTGTGATTCATGATTTTAGCATTGTTTGATATGATTTGAGGCCTTGAGAAAGTCAGTAATGTGTTTTGGGACGTGTTGGTATGATTGGACGGAGTCCCGAGGGCCTCGGGTGGATTCTGGGTGGTTAGCGGATTGAAAATGGAATTTGAGGAAAGGCTGAAGCAGCTGGGCTTCTGGTGTAACCGCACCTGTGTGAAGAGGGACGCAGGTGCGGTAAGGGACTCGCAGAAGAGGAATTTTGCTGGGGAGGCGTGGACCGCATATGCGGTCGATATCCGCAGAAGCGGGACCGCAACTACGTTCATGGAGCCACAGACGCAGAGTGAGGGCATGGTGAGAGACCGCATAAGTGGTAGTGGTGGCCGCACCTGCGGAACCGCAAAAGCAGTCAAGTGACCGCAGGTGCAAAAATCGGGCTGGGCAGTGTGTTCTTTTAAAGCAAGGGTTTGACTCATTTCCACCATATTTTCTCCATGGGAGCCGACTTTGGAGCAACTTGGGAGTGTCATTTTCGTCACCAAGCATGAGGTAAGTGGTTTATTCTAGTTTTGAGTTAAACACATGATTATATATGGATTTGAACATGGGAATTTGTATAGATTGTGGGGTTTTGGGTAGAAGACCTAGAATTTTATATTTTGGATGGTGACCTCGAATTTGGGCATGAAATTGGAAACAAAATATATATTTGAGTTCGTAAAGTTATGAGTAATCATTATCTTTGAAAAATTTCAGAATCCGGGCACGTGGGCCCAAGGGAGATATTTGTCAAATTTTCGAACGGAGTTGGGAAATTATCTAAATTAAATTGTTGTGAGTATTAGAGCATACATTTATGGATTTTTTCATTTATTGACTAGTCTTGTGAGCGTTGAGCATTGAATTGGGTTGATTTAAGGGCTTGGAAGCCGGTTATGGAACTTCGGAGCGAGGTAAGTCTCCTTTCTAACCTTGTAAATTGTCCTCATAGGTGAAATAATTGATTATGTGCTACTATTTGTGGGGGCTACGTGCGCACGAGGTGACGAGAGTCTGTGCGTAGCTACTATTATGCTTATGTCCGGGTAGTCTAGGACCCAAAGTATACTTTACTTGCCGTACTTGTAATTTTACTGATAAATTTAAAATACTTTAACTATCGAACTTGGAAAATAAATTTCTAAAAAGATTAAACACCATCTTCTTGATCATTAAAAGAGAATATGTCATTTCCTTGGGTAATTATTTTCCTGATGAAGTCTGGATTGACTGTTTGAATGTGCGTATCTATGAGTACTTGCGTCGCATGTATGATTCGCGAGCGGGGTAACTCTATTATTTATATTTGACCGCGTCGCACGTATAATTCGCGAGCGGGGTAATAGATGCATCTTTGGTTCGTGCCGTTCGATCCTCCGGCAGTGCACATTTTATTATTTTGTTGGATCGTGCCGTACGACCTCGCAATTTCTTGCGCATGATATTTGTTGGGCATTTTCTATGATTTGAACTGTTTAATTGCCTTTTAGATTTAAGTTGTCAACCGAAATGACGGAAACTGAAATTATAATTATGAAAGAAGTTGTCCCTTCCTGTTGTTATTTGTTATTTAATTATAAAATCCATGCTTAGCGTCACATTTAATTATATCAATTTGACTTCTAGTAAGTGTCAAAGTCAACCTCTCGTCAGTACCTCTTCGAGGTTAGACGAGATACTTACTGGGTACATGTTATTTTTGTACTCATACTACACTTGCTGTGCATTTTGTTGCACATGCACATGTATATCTAGTGGCCTAGCTTGGCGCAACGACATGGTTGATATGGAGACTTAAGTGAGTTGCATATCTCGAGACGACCCGCAACCAGCAAAGTCTCCTTCAGAGTATTGTATTTCCTTTGCTGTCCAGTTTGTATCCCGGACAGTTGTTGTATTACATTTGATTTCTTAGAAATTTTGCTCATGCACTCGTGACACTGGGTTCTGGGATGACTACGAGATTATTTAGTATTTAAGTTTGTTAAGAGATATCATTATTTATTCAGTGAAGTTCATTATTTATTGTTTAATGCAATGAAAATAAATGATTTTAAAAAATATTAAAATAAGAATTTACTAGTTATTTGGTGTTGGCTTGCCTGACAGTGGTATCCGACGCCGTCACGACACTTAGTGGATTTTGGGCCGTGACACCAACAAGGATCCTTATCCACTTAATCATAATTATCCCCATCATTAATCAATTATCCACATAATTAAGAATTATCTCAAATTACTTAAAATGCTACTCACTTTTGACGCACTTTTATACCTTACTATCGTGGTCATGTGGTACCTTGTATGGCACTAGTCCATAAATACCGAGTATTATAGCTCGGAACGTATTTTATCTCAAATTGTCAAACTTCGACGAAATTCTTCTTCTTCGATTTGCTTACCCTCTCACCTTCACGAATTTATTTATCACTTGTTTGAAATAGCGTAATACTTATTATCCCAAAATAATCTCATTCCCGAACTTACGTCGACTAACTTACGACGAAACTTTAACATACAAAAATTCGGAATGTAACATCTCATTTCCGAGCTTTCATGAGATGTAACATATATATAAGGATTTAATACGTAGTCAATTGAATTGAATTGAATTCTTTTGCTAACTAGTTAATTAAAAAAGTTAAATATTTGTTCACAATGCTAAAAGAATTAGTCTTTACTTTTTCGGATTCTTATATTAGCTCATCCCGATTTTAAAATATTTAGATGTAATTATGAAGGGACGTAAGATTTTTTTTTATATTGCTTAACTGTTCAGTAATAAAAAAGATAAAGGGAAAACAAAATTTTTTAAAGTCATAAAAATATAAGCTGCATTTTGATTGAGAAAACATGTGTTGAACTCGGCAGTGAATATGGCAAAAAAGTTGTTGCCCCTAAAGAATTCGAGCACAAAGCGCTTGAAATGGAAAAAGAACAAAAAATTTATTTTTTTAATTTTATTTGGATAAAATAAGGAAATTAAGAATTTATAAGGTAAAATTTTAATTGATTTCAAATCCTAAATATTAGGAGTGTTGTTTAAATTACAACTTTATCTAATGTAAAATCTGTTTTAAACGGTAAAAACGACGAATGATATTTCGCTAAAAACCTTCGTGCTTTTAATATAATATATAACTCAAGTAACGGCTTGCATTTTATAATATCGTATATCATTTTTGTTATGCTTTCCTGCTTACCTGAGTTCTATTCATTTTGTTTTGGAGAGTGATTGGTCGATTTTTTCAGAAGGTAAAAGACACTATTTCTGGTTATTAGCTTTTAAATGTTGTCATCTGTAAGCATCTTAGTTTCTTTAATATGCCTTTCTTAGGTTGTAGTATTTGAACTCGTTTATTGCTTAGACTAGTTGTTGTATACTAAAGCAAATATTGTTATTTAAATCGTCATTTTGAGTTGTACTTTATCCTTATGTTATCATATGCTCTTCTGAAAACCATTTCAAGTTGTAATTGAATCGGTGGCCTAAAGTCAAACCTTAATAAGATGTTTTATGTAAATCAAATAAAACTAGCTTCAATATGCGCCTCACGTGCATCTTGTGTGTCACACATACATTTTCTGTTAGTAAAAACTTTTTTAAAATCTTATATATTGTTAAAATCTATGCATGACATATAAAACAAAATTAAAAGGAAAAAGTTAAAGTTCAAAATCTATGTACTATTCGTTTCACAAGTACATTAGTGAATTTGAGCACGTCGTGCAGTTTTAACAAACTAAAAAAAATTAGTAAACTTATACTTTATTCATACGAATTGCTCAAGTCATCTACATCACAAAAAATATTAAACTTATACTGATTTCCATGTATCCTTTTCTGCTTATGTGACTTGTCGGGAGGTTTTGTTCGTAGTTTCGGAGCGTTTTGGGATATTTAGTTCCTGAAACAGAAGCTTAAGTTATAGGATTTTGACAGTAGTTGGAATTGTGTGAAGATGACTCCGGAATGGAGTTTCATCGGTTCCTTTAGCTCCGTTAAGTGATTTTGGACTTAGGAGCATGTTCGGATTGTGTTTTGGAGGTCTGTAGCTGAATTAGGCTTGAATTGGCGAAAGTTAAATTTTTGGGAAGTTTGATCGGAAGCAGTTTTTGATATCGGGATCGGACTCAAATTCCGGAAGTTGGAATAGGTCTGTAATGTCAATTATGACTTGTGCGCAAAATTTGAGGTCAATCGGACGTGGTTTGGTATGTTTTGGCATCAGTTGTAGAAGTTTGAAGTTTCAAAGTTCATAAAGTTTGAATTGGAGGTTGATTCATATTTTTAGCGTTGTTTGATGTAATTTGAGGGATCGGCTAAGTTCGAATGGTGTTTTGGGACCGGTTGATATGTTTGGTTGAGGTCCCGGGGGCCTTAGGTTGATTTCGGGTGGTTAACAGATCATTTTGGACTTGTGAAGAATTATAGAATTTTCTGGTATTCCAGTTGCTGGTTTCCTTCTTTGCGTCCGTGAGGGAGTTCCACGTTCACGAAGAGGAACTTGTGGCAGTGGGATTTTTGTGCTTTGCGTTCGAGATGGAGGTCTTGTGTTTGCGAAGCTCTGAGGCAAATGGTCTACACGTTTGCGATGAAGGTCCCACGTTCGCGTAGAGGAAGTGGTCACATGAGTCTCCAATCCCTGTTGCCTATGCGTTCACGATGTTGGTCCCGCGTTCACGTGGTGTCGAGCTGAGTGAACTTCATGTTCACGATTAAGCCATCGCGTTCAGGATGAAGGATGGAGTAAGTTAATGCTTCTCGAACGCGAAGGTTCTTCTGCGTTCGCGAAGAAGGGATACCTGGGTAGTATTACACTTTTCAAAAATGAGGGTTAGCCATTTTTATCAAAACTTGAGATAGAGAGCTGGATTGGACAAGAGTTTGAAGGATTTTCAAAAATATCGATTGGGTAATGATTCTTCATTTGTTTTTGGTTATATCCCAGTAATCTATCATTAATTCCATCCTCTAATTTCAGATTTGGGAAAAAAGTAAGAAGTTCTTCAACTAAATTTTTGAGTTTTGTTTGGGATTTTGATATCGAATTCGGACAATTTTGGTATGTGTGAATTCGTGAGTGAATGTGTGTTCATATTTTGTGACTTTTATATAATTCCGAGACGTGGGCCCGATTGACTTTTTGGGGTAATTTTCTAATTTCTTGCTTAAGCCTTGATTTCATTAATTAGATTTGTTTCTTATAGTTATTTTTATGGTATCTAATTGCTTTTGGAAAGATTTGGGCTATTCGGAGTCGGATAATCACGGAAAAGGCATTGTTACTGATTGAGAGCTTGGTTCGAGGTAAGTGGCTTGCCTAACCTTGTGTGGGGAAAATCCCCTTAGGATTTGGTATTGTTGTGATATGTGAGCGCCATGTACGTTAGTTGACGAGTGCGTGCACGAGCTATTTGTTGTAAAACTCGATTTTTACTGAGTAGTAACATGTTGTCATCTTAATTGAGTTATACCAGCATGTGTAGTTATCTTGTTTATTCTAATAACGCATGTCTACGTGCTTTAACTGCTTATTGGAACTCTGTGCAGCGTGCCTAGTTGATTCCCTATTTTTCCTTGATATTTATCAGTTTTAACTGTAGAATTTTTGTTGTTATCTGTTGTATTTATCGGTTTGAGAATTGTTTACTTTTGAGACTACGTCGGTACCTAGGGGATTCTCCTTGCATATTTACTTCTGAGACTACGAGGCGGTACCTCGGGAGTTCTCCCCGTACATTTACTTTTGAGACTACCAGGCGGTACCTCGGGAGTTCTCCCTGCACATTTACTTTTGAGACTACGAGGCGGTACATCGAGAGATCTCTTTGCATATTTACTTTGGGATTACGAGATGGTATATGGGGAGATCTCTTTGCATATTTACTTTGGGACTACGAGACGGTATCTCGGGAGATCCCATGTTGCTTACCCCTGTGTGTTGTACTGTTATTTTATAGTGTTCTCCTTTTTGTTAAATTCCAGTCTCTTATTATATTGCTACATTCTCCTGCTTTATTTATTATATACCAGTGGGCCCTGACTTGACCTCGTCACTACTCGACCGAGGTTAGGCTTGGCACTTACTGGGTACCATTGTGGTGTACTCATGCTACTCTTCTGCACATGTTTTGTGTGCAGATCCAGGGACTCCTTATCAGCCACGTCATCAGTGAGCAGTGACAGTTTGGAGACTTAAAGGTATATCTGTCGCGTCCGTAGACCTCGGAGTCACAAGCTGGTTTATTAGAGTCTCGCAGATCGGTACAGAGACATCTGTACTTATCTTCGGGAGGCTATGGAACTGTTAGGAAAATTACACTTCTTTGATTCCTTGTCGTGCAAAAATTGTTGACTTCAAAATTCTAAACTTTTGTATTCTATTCTCTCACAGATGGTGAGGACACGTACAGGCGAATCTGATGACCAGGAACCCGCGCCCCATGCTAGAGTCGCAAGAGGCCGGGACCAGGGTAGTGGCCAAGGACGTCCATGTGATACAACCAAAGATCCCGCACGAGCTGCTATAGAGGATCCCCCAGTAGCTCCAGTTGGAGGACAGGCACCTGAGGTACCTGTTGCAGCACCAGTCGTCTAAGAGACTCTAGCGCAGTTTCTGAGCATGTTCATCACCTTAGCTAAGGCTGGATTGATTCCACTTGATCCTGCCACATCTCAGGCCGGGGGAGGAGCAAATACTCCCGCCGCTCGTACCCCAGAGCAGTGGCTTTAGGTCAACCAGGTTCTATAGATTATACCGATGCAGCTGGTAGCTCCAGTCTAACCCGAGGCTAGTGCAACAGTTTCTGAGGCGGAGCAGCTCAGAGTTTATAGGTACAAGAAGTACCGCCCTCCTACCTTTAGTGGATTGGCGAACAATGATGCCCATGGTTTTCTGGAGGAGTATCACCGTATCCTCCGTACTATAGGTGTCGCGAATTCGAGTGGGGTTTCTTTTACTAAATTCCAGATTAGAGGAGCATCCTATCAGTGGTGGCGTGCTTATGAGTTGGGTAGTCCGGCTGAGGCAGTTGCACTTACATGGACTCAGTTCTTGGACATGTTCTTGAGGTAGTATGTACCTTAGAGTCTTAGAGACACATGGCGCGCAGAGTTTGAGCAGCTGCACCAGGGTGCTATGACTGTGTCAGAGTATGCAGTTCACTTCATCGATTTGGCCCGACATGCACCAGCCTTGGTAGCCACCGTTTGAGAGATGTGTCGTTGGTTTATTGAGGGACTCCACCCCAGTATCAGGCTTAGCATGGCCCGGGAGTTGGAGATAGATATTTCTTACCAGCAGATTGTGAGTATTGCTAGGAGGTTAGAGGGTGTGCTTGTTTGGGAGAGAGAGGAGATGGAGGACAAGAGTTCTCGAGAGTCTGGCACTTGTAGTGGTACTCGTGCTCCAGGTGTTGTTTTCCATGGTAAGGGCTATGCGAGTCACCCCGTTCATTTAGAACTTCTAGCTGCCAGTGGTATTCCGGCCCCTTTAGGCCCCATGAGCCTTATTATGCACTGCCACGATCTAGTGCACCTCCTGCACGGGATGGTTTTAGTTGTCAGTCAAGCAAACCTGGCCCGAGCCAGTCACAGCAGCCATGCTCTCCCAGAGCTTGTTTTGAGTGTGGAGAAACTCTCCATATGGTGAGGAATTTCCCCAAACTTAGAAGGGGTGCACCTACATATACTTCTCAGGCATTGCGTGCTCCATTGGGTCCTCAAGCGATGATTATAGCACCAGCTACCATCCCACCTGCTCATTAAGCTCGAGGTGGAGGTCGGGGAGGTTGAGGTCGCCCTAGAGGGAGAGGCCAAGCCAGATATTATGTTCTTTTCGCTCGCTCAGAGGCAGTTTCTTTCGACTCTGTCATTACAGGTATTGTTCCGGTATATCATAGAGATACTTCAGTCTTATTTGACCTAGGCACTACTTATTCCTATGTGACCTCTTATTTTTCCTGGTATTTGGGCGTATCTCGTGATTCTTTGAGTTCTCATGTTTATGTGTCTACACCTGTGGAAGATTCTATTATTGTGGACCATGTGTATCGGTCATGCTTGGTTGTTCTTAGTGGTTTTGAGACCAGAGCCGATTTATTATTGCTCAGCATGTTGGACTTTGATATTATTTTGGGCATGGACTGGTTGTCGCTCCATTATGCTATTCTTGATTGTCACGCTAAGACCATGACGCTGGCTATGCCAGGATAACCGTGGTTAGAGTGGAGAGGTACCTTAGAGTATACTCCCAGCAGAGTTATTTCATTTCTTAAAGCTCAACGAATGGGTGAGAAGGGTGTGATGCATATCTAGCTTATGTGAGAGATGTCAGTATTGATACCCCTACAGTTGATTCAGTCCTGGTAGTGAGAGATTTTCCAGATGCATTTCCAGTTGATCTTCCGGGCATGCCGCCCAACAGAGATATTGAATTTGGCATTAATTTGTTACCGCACACTCAGACCATCTCTATTCCTCCATATCGTATGGCTCATCCTGAGTTGAAGGAGCAGTTACAAGAGTTGCTTGATAAGGGCTTCATTCGGCCCAGTGTCTCACCTTGGGGTGCCCCGGTCTTGTTTGTGAAGAAAAAGGATGGATCTATGCGTATGTGCATTGATTATCCCCAGTTGAACAAAGTTACAATGAAGAACAAATATTCATTGCCTCGTATTGATGACCTATTTGACCAGTTATAGGGCGCCAGGGTGTTTTCCAAGATTGACTTACGTTCAGACTATCATCAGTTGAAGGTTCAGGAGCCAGATATCATGAAGACTGCTTGCAGGACTCGGTATGGTCATTACGAGTTCCTTGTGATGTTATTTGGGCTGAACAACGCCCCAACAACTTTTATGCACTTGATGCACAGTGTGTTCCAGCCCTATCTTGACTCATTCTTCATTGTGCCTATTGTCGACATTCTGGTGTATTCCCAGACTCTGGAGGATCATGAGCAGCACCGGAAGACTGTGCTTTAGACCTTGAGAGAAAAGAAGTTATATGAAAAATTTTCAAAGTGTGAGTTTTGGCTACACTCAGTGGAATTCTTGGGTCATGTGGTATCGAGTGATGGGATAAAGGTGGATCCGAAGAAGGTGGAAGCAGTGCTGAGTTGGACCCGACCACCCTCAGCTATGGAGATTCAGAGTTTTCTTGGTTTGGAGGGGTATTACCGTCGATTTGTGGAGGGTTTGTCAACTGTTGAAGCACCTATGACCATGGTGACCCAGAAGGGTGCTTCGTTCTGGTGAACAGAGGAGTGTGAGGAGAGCTTTTAGAAGCTCAAGACAGCTTTGACTACAACCCTAGTATTGGTATTGCCTACAGGTTCGGGGCCTTATACTGTATATTGTGATGCGCCGCAGATTGGTCTCGGCGCGGTGTTGATGCAGGATGGTAGGGTGATTGCCTACGCGTCTAGAAAACTGAAGGCATGAAAAGAACTATCATGTCCATGACCTTCAGTTAGCAACTATTGTTCATGCCTTGAAGATTTGGCACTATTTGTATGGTGTTCCTTGTTAGATCTACAACGATCACCGGAGTTTGCAGCATCTGTTCAAACAGAAGGATTAGTTCTTGCCACTTGCGGAGTTTGCCTACAACAACAGTAATAGTCGAGCATCTAGATGACACCGTATGAGGCCCTGTATGGTAGGGGATGTCGGTAACAAGTGGGTTGGTTCGAGCTGGGCGAGGCTAGGTTGTTGGGTACAGACTTGGTTCAGGATGCTCTAGAGAAGGTTAAGTTTTCTGGATCAGCTTCATGCAACCCAGTCCAGACAGAAGAGTATGCGGATCAGAAGGTTCGCGATGTTGCATTCATGGTTGGAGAGCGGGTTCTGCTCCGGGTGTCACCCATGAAGGGTGTTATGAGGTTCGGAAAGAAGGGCAAGCTGAGTCAAAGATTTATCGGCCCATTTGAGGTGTTGCGGCATGTTGGAGAGGTTGCTTATGAGCTTGCCTTGCCTCCCAGTCTAGAAGGGGCTCATCCAGTATTCCATGTTTCTATATTCCGGAAGTATCACGACGATCCTTCTCATGTGTTGGATTTCAGCTCAATCCAGTTGGACAAGGATTTATCTAATGTTGAGGAGTTAGTGGCTATTTTGGACAGGCAGGTTCGAAAGTTGAGGTCGAAGAACATTGCTTCCTTGAAGGTTTAGTGGAGGGGTAAGCCGGTCGAGGAGGCGACTTGGGGAGATCAAGCATGATATGCGCAACCGTTATCCTTATATTTTCACCACTTCAGGTGTGTCTCTATACTCAATCGAGGACAAACGATTGCTTTAAGAGGGGGAGGATGTAACGACATGGCCGATCGTTTTGAGAGTAATAGCCCCGATCCCCTATTTACTGCTTTTCCTGTATCTTTTTTTGCTTATGTGACTTGTCAGGAGGTGTTGTTCGTGGTTTCGGAGTGTTTTGGGACACTTAGTCCCTAAAATAGAAGCTTAAGTTCTACGATTTTGACCGTAGTTGAAACTGTGTTAAGACGACTCCGGAATGGAGTTTCGTCGATTCTGTTAGTTCCATTGGGTGATTTTGGACTTAGGAGCGTGTTCGGATTGTATGTTGGAGGTCTGTAGCTGAATTAGGATTGAATTGGCGAAAGTTGAATTTTTGGGAAGTTTGACCGGAAGTAGACTTGTGCATAAAATTTGAGGTCAATCGGACGTGGTTTGGTATATTTCGGCATCAGTTGTAGAAGTTTGAAGTTTCAAAGTTCATTAAGTTTGAATTGGAGGGTGATTCATGTTTTTAGCGTTGTTTGATGTGATTTGAGGGCTCGACTAAGTTTGTATGGTGTTTTAGGACTGGTTGGTATGTTTGCTTGATGTCCCGGAGGCATCGGGTTGATTTCGGGTGGTTAACATACCATTTTGGACTTGTGAAGAATTGCAGAATTTTCTGGTTTTCCAGTTGCTGGTTTCCTTCTTCGCGTTCGCGAGGGAAGTTGTAGGTGGGATTTTTGTGCTTCGCATTCGTGATGGAGGTCCCGCATTCGCGAAGCTCTGAGGAAAATGGTCTACACCTTCGTGATGAAGGTCCCACGTTCGCGTAGAGGAAGTGGTCACCTGAATCTCCAAGCCCTTTTGCCTACCCGTTCGCGATGTTGGTCCCGCATTCACGTCGGTTCGGGCTGTGTGACCTTCGCATTTGCGATTAGGACATCACCTTCACGATGAAGGATTTCGGGTTGGAGTAAGTTTGTGCTTCGCGGATGCGAGGGTTCTTCCGCGTTCGCGAAGAAGGGATGTCTGGGCAGTATTAATCTTTTCAAAAATGAGGGTTAGCCATTTTTATCAAAATTTGAGATAGAGAGCTCAGATTTGGACGAGATTTTGACGGATTTTCAGAGACATCGATTGAGCAATGATTCTCCACTTGTTTTTGGTTATATCCCACTTATCTATCATTAATTCCATCCTCTAATTTCGGATTTGGGTTGAAACATTTGGGGAAAAAATGGGAGAAGTTCTTCAACTAAGGTTTTGAGCTTTGATTGAGATTTTGATATCCGATTTGGATAATTTTGGTACGAGTGAACTCATGAGTGAATGAATTTTCATCTTTTGTGACTTTTACCCGATTCCGAGACGTGAGCCCGGGTCGACTTTTTGGGGCGATTTTCTAATTTCTTGCTTAAACCTTGATTTCATTAATTAGATTAGTTTCTTATAGTTATATTTATGGTACGTAATTGCTTTTGGCAAGATTTGGTCCATTCGGAGTCGGATAATCGTGGAAAAGGCATTGTTACTGATTGATTGAGCTTGGTTCGAGGTAAGTGACTTGCCTAACCTTGTGTGGGGGAAATCCCCTTAGGATTTGGTATTTTTTTTATATGTGAGCGTCATTTACGTGAGGTAACGAGTGTGTGCACGTACTATTTGTTGTAAAACCCGATTTTTATTGAGTAGTAACCTGTTTTCATCTTAATTGAGTTATACTAGCATGTGTAATTATCCTGTTTAGTCTAATAACGCATGTCTACGTGCTTTAACTGCTTATTGGAATGTTCTGCAGCATGCCTAGTTGATTTACTATTTTTCCTTTATCTTTATCAATCTTAACTGTAGAATTCTTGTTGTTAAATGTTGTATTTATCGGTTTGAGCTGTGTGTTTACTTTTGAGACTACGTCAGTACCTAGGGGATTCTCCTTGCATATTTACTTCTGAGACTACGAGGCGGTACCTCCACATAAGTACAATTCAACAATAAGGGAGATATCACGAGTCGATAAATCCAAATAAGGATAAGGCAACTATGATAAAAAGGTTAACTTCATTTAGGATTTAGCACCCACGAAAGAGGCACAACAATTACAATTAAGGATATGTAATGGAAAGGATAATAATGGCCTCCATTAAGGATAAACAATTGCAGAAGAGATAATAAAAATTTCAAATAAAGATAAGCAGTTAGGAAATGATATCATGGCAATCGAAGAGGCAACAACTCCAGTTAATGTAATGACCCGACCTGTTGTTTTGAGCTCTAGCGCGTCGTTCAGCCATTTGAGGCTGTGAGCAGCTCTGTTTTAGGTATTATGACTTGTAGGCATGGTCGGAACTGAATTCCGGGGAGTTTAGAGTTGATTTGGAAAGAAAATTCTCATTTCAGAAGCCTTAAGTTGGAGAAATGGACTAAGATTAGAATTTTGAGTAAACGACCTCAGAATCAGGATTTGAGGGTTCTTTTAGGTTCGTATGATGATTTCGGACATGGACGTATGTCCGGATCGGGTGTTGGATAACCCGGGAGCGTTTCGATGCATATTGTGGAAGTCAGCATTTTTGAAGAAATTTCTTAAGTTTGTCTTGAAGCGCATTATAGTAATGTTGATGTCCGTTTTAGATTCCGAGTCTGGGAATAGCTTCATATATGGTGATTCTGGAGTTGGGAGCGCGATCGGAAGTGAATTTGGATGTCCGTAGGTCATTTTGGAGTCATTTGGCTAAAGATAGAAATTTGAAGGTTTTTGAGAAATCCGACCGGAAGTGGAAATTTTGATATTGGGGTCGGACTGCAATTCCGGAAGTTAGAGCAGGTCTGTGATGTCGAATATGACTTGTGTGCAAAATTTGAGGTCAATCGTACGTGATTTAATAGGTTTCGGCGTCGGATGTTGAAGTTGGAATTTCTAAGTTCATAAAGTTTGAATTTTAGTGCGATTCGTGATTTCGGCATTTTTTGATGTCATTTCGAGGTTCGACTAAGTTCGAATGAGGTATTGGGACTGGTTGGTAGTTTTGGTTGAGGTTTCGGGGGCCTCGGGAGTGTTTCGGATGCTCAACGGGTCGATTTTTGCCTTGAGAGGGTTGCTGGTTTTCTGGTGTGAGTGCAACAGGTTTTTACTTTATGCAATCTCTTGAGTGGGTATGCGATCGCATATAAGGATTTGGAGGCTGCTTGGATTTGGCCTGTGCGATCGCGGGTAGTTGTTTGCGATCGCATAGAAGGATTTGTAAAGGCTGCTAGGTTGTCCTATGTGATCGCAGGGTCTGGTGTGCGAACGCATAGAGGAAAAGGGAGTTGGGGGCTAGGGGGCCCTTTGGCCTATGCAAACGTGGGGAGGGGACCACGAACGCGGAGTGTTGGCTCGAGGAGGCTATGCGAACGCAGAGAGTAATTGGGGCCTGGGCAGAATAGTTTATATGCGAAATTTTGGTCATTTCCTCATTATTTTCATCTTGGCATGGCGATTTTGGGAGGCTTCAAAGGGGGGTTTTCATCATGCATTGCAAGGTAAGTAAATTCCTCCCGTTTTTAAGTTAAATACAAAATTATATGCATGGATTAGACATGGAAGTTGGTAGGAAATTGGGAAATCTTAAAGGGACCTAGAAAATGGTAATTTGGGTTTTTAGCCATGAATTTGAGCATGGAATTTAGAGTAAATTGTACATTTTAACTAGTAAAGCTATGGGTAGAATGTATCTTTGAGAAATTTCGAATTCCGGGCATGTGGGACCGAGGGCATTTTGGTCATTTCACTGAGCGGAGTTGGAAAATTATATAATTTGGAATTGTTGCGAATATTAGAGTATATTTTCATTGGTTTGTCGTTGTTTGGATTGTTTCGGAGCATTGTGCAACGATTTGAGTCGTCGGAAGGGCTTGGAGGCTGGTTATGGAATTTCGGAGCGAGGTAAGTCTCCTTTCTAACTTTGTGAGGGGGAATTTTCCCCCTAGGTGAACTAATTAAGTACGTGTTACTATCTGCGGGGGCTACGTACGCACGAGGTGACGGGAGTCCGTGCGTAGCTACTATTATGCCATGTCGGGGTAGCCTAGGACCCACTAGCATGCCTTACCTGTTGTACATGTGATCTTGTCTGTGATATTAGACTGCTAATATAATTGAAATTGTAATTGAATGACTAAAGAGTATTAGAGTTTATTTTCTTAAGCATATAAAAGGAGATTTGATTTCCTTCGCGGGCATTTGTATTTCTGGATAAGGTTATGTTATTAAACATTATAAAACTTGGAAAGTGAATTTAAAAAAAAAAAGGAATTTAAATACTATTTCGAGGTTTTAAAAGAGGAACCTGTCATTTACTTGGGTATTTGTTTTCCCAAAGTAGTCGGGGTGGACTGTTGATTGTGCATGACTGCATATGAACGCTTCGCAATTTATATTCCGCGAGCGGAGTGTTATTTCCCCCACTCTCATGGGAGCGGGATGTACGTCACGACGAGAATTTAAATTCCGCGAGCGGAGTGTTATTTCCCCCACTCTCATGGGAGCGGGCCGTACGCCACAGCGAGATTGAAAGAAATATTATGGTTCGGGTCGTTCGACCCTCGGCAGTGCACAGAGATGATTTATTTTGATGGCTCAGGCCGGTTGTCCTTATCCCGTATGCGCATGCTAAATTGTTACATGTTTTTCATGATTTTTGAAGTGATAAGATGTTTGGGGGAAAATAAAGAAGAAATTGTGGATTTATGATATTTGGGGGAAAACAAAGAGGAAATTGTTTACTTAAGATATTTTGGAAAATAATGAGAAAGTGGTAACTGTTTGTTTGCTTCCAGTATTTACTTGGATTTCAGTGCCTTATATATATGCTGCTTTACTACCTTTACATGCCTACCGTGTTCATCTTATGTTGTTAAATAAATTGTTGGACCCTAGTGAGTGTCTAATTCGACCTCTCGTCACTACCTCTCTGAGGTTAGGGCGGGTGACTTACTGAGTACACGTTGTTTTTGTACTCATGCTACACTTGCTTGCATTTTATTGCACAGGTACTTTCATAGCAATGTGAAGGATTCGGAGACTTAGGCGAGCTGCATCATCCGGAGGCGATCCGCGGCTGACAGAGTCCCCCTCGTACTGTATTTATTTTCATTTTAAATTCCTTGTCCAACTTGTATTTCGGACAAGCTTTGTAATGATTGTATAAAATCATAGAAATCGCTCATGTACTTGTGACACCGGGTTCTGGGATGTGTTGGGATATATTTGTTAAAGTGTAATATTTAAACTATTGTTTTACTTGACAGATTTTATTTAGTTAATATGTAATAAAGTGAAAGGAAATGCTTTTTCATAAATGTTAAAACAGGAGATTATTTCAATTAATTAATGATTGTCTTGCCTGACAATGATGTCCGGTGCCATCACGACCTTATGGATTTTGGGACGTGATAGTTAAGGCACACAAGAGTCAGATAGGAAATAAGAGTGGAACATGAAGCAATTAAATCCAATTAAAACACGTAGATATGAAACTAGTAAATGGGGAAAACTTAAACAATAAAACAACTTTTTATCCAATGAACACAAGAACTTGCCCTAAAAGGTCATTTTTTCACAAATAATCTCGTGCACGTACTCGTCACCTCGCGTACACGGACTTTACTTGATACAATTAGCATAAAAGACTCAAATCCTAAGGGTTAGTTCCCTCACACAAGGTTAGGCAAGATACTTACCTCAAAGCAGACAGACCAATAATCTAAAATGAACTTCTGGGGTGAAATAACCTCCGGACGACTCAAGTCTAGCCAGAACAACTTCAAAGCATAAATAAAACTCATAAGAAACTATTTCGGATAATAAAGCTTCAATCTTTATCAAAAACTAAAAATCAACCCAAAAGTCGACCCCGAGGCTCGCACCTTGAAAACTGACAAATTTTACAAAACCCGAACACCCATTCCGATACGAGTTAAACCATACCAAAATTATCAAATTCCGATACCAATTCGTCCCTCAAGTCATCACTTTACATTTTGAATGTTTTCTTCAAAATTCCCATTTTTCCTCAACTCAAAGCACTCATATAATTATAAAAACAATGATAAAGTCATGGAATATAATAAATTCCAGGTGTAGAACACTTACCCAATTTATTTGCTTGAAAAATACACAAGCAACCGCTCAAATCCGACCTCTAGAACTCAAAAAATGTTAAAAATGGCTAACCCTCGGAATAAAGTACTATATATTCTGCCCAGGTATTAATGCATCGCGATCGCGGATGTAATGACCCGGTCGGTTGTTTTAAGAATTTGCGCCCCGATCCCCTATTTACCGCTTCTCCCATGTCTATTTATGTTATTGGAACTTGTTGGAGCGTTGAGTGATGAAATCCGGGGTGATTTTGGACACATAGTCCATAAATGTGGAATTTAGCTTTAGAAATCTGGCCGTAGCTAGAGCTGTGTGATGACGGATCTGGAATGGAATTTCGTCAACTCCGTTAGCTCCGTTGGGTGATTTCAGGGTTAGGAGCGTGCTCGGAATGTGTTTTCGAGGTCGGTTGTGGATTTAGGCTTGAATTGGCGAAAGTTAGAATTTCGGCGATTTCGGCCGATAGGTAAGATTTTGATATCGGACTCGGAATGGATTTTCGAAAGCGACAGCAGGTCAGTAATGTCGTTTATGACCTATGTGCAAAATTTGAGGTGATTCAGATGAGTTTAGACGTGTTTCAGCGTCGGATGTGAATTCTATAAGTTTCCTAAGTTCTTAGGCTTGAATCTATGCATAATTGATGATTTCAATGTTATCAGATGTGTTTTTAAGGCTCGAACAAGTTTGAACAAGGTACTAGGTCAGCTGGTAGGTTTGGTTGAGGTCCCGGGGGCCTCGGGGTTATTTCAGATGCCCAACGGGTGAGTTTTGTGAATTGAGAACAGCTGAACCATTCTGGTTCTGGTGTCTCGCACCTGCGATGGTATTTCCGCAGGTGCGGACACGAAGGTGCGAAGGGGGAGCCGCAGGTGCGACCCAAGGCAATTATATAAATTTTCGTACCTGCGATGGTATTTCCGCATGTGTGGGCACGCATGTGCCAAAGGGGTGTCGCAGGTGTGACCTAAGGCCACTTAATGAACTTTTGCACCTGCGATTGGGTTTCCGCAGGTGTGGCTCCGCAGATGCGATCCCAGTGTCGCAGGTGCGAAATGTCTGGGCAGTTTATACCAAAAATCCAAGGGTTTGAATTTCATAATTCCAAAATCGATTGTGAGCTCGGAACTTGGCGATTTTCAGTGGGATTTGAAGAGGAGGATCATAGGTAACGTTTTCTAACCTTAATCCCTTTATATATCANTAGCTAGAGCTGTGTGATGACGGATCTGGAATGGAATTTCGTCAACTCCGTTAGCTCCGTTGGGTGATTTCAGGGTTAGGAGCGTGCTCGGAATGTGTTTTCGAGGTCGGTTGTGGATTTAGGCTTGAATTGGCGAAAGTTAGAATTTCGGCGATTTCGGCCGATAGGTAAGATTTTGATATCGGACTCGGAATGGATTTTCGAAAGCGACAGCAGGTCAGTAATGTCGTTTATGACCTATGTGCAAAATTTGAGGTGATTCAGATGAGTTTAGACGTGTTTCAGCGTCGGATGTGAATTCTATAAGTTTCCTAAGTTCTTAGGCTTGAATCTATGCATAATTGATGATTTCAATGTTATCAGATGTGTTTTTAAGGCTCGAACAAGTTTGAACAAGGTACTAGGTCAGCTGGTAGGTTTGGTTGAGGTCCCGGGGGCCTCGGGGTTATTTCAGATGCCCAACGGGTGAGTTTTGTGAATTGAGAACAGCTGAACCATTCTGGTTCTAGTGTCTCGCACCTGCGATGGTATTTCCGCAGGTGCGGACACGAAGGTGCGAAGGGGGAGCCGCAGGTGCGACCCAAGGCAATTATATAAATTTTCGTACCTGCGATGGTATTTCCGCATGTGTGGGCACGCATGTGC
>ML388790.1:0-37611 GCA_005239525.1 Nicotiana knightiana
TAGGCAGGAGCCCCCAAAACCACCATCTCCGAAGAGAACTGTAAATGTGATAAATGAAGGAGATGAGGTAAATGGCGTAACTTATACTTCAGCAAGAAGGATGACCAAGTTCATAGTTACCCACGGGAAACGGACTCGTGAGACTTTGGAGGCTGACAGCATCTCCTTCGACGACTCAGATGCTGATGGATTACTGCTTCCACATAACGACGCACTGGTAATATCTCTACTTATACATGACACTAACGTGAAAACAGTATTGATTGATCCAGGTAGCTCGGTCAATAACATTTTGATGAGGGTTGTGGAAGAGATGTTAATGGGGGACTGTGTAATTCCAAAAGCACGTTCCTTGTCCAGATTCGACAACTCTACTGTCATAACAAAAGGACAAATTGAGCTTAATACCTATGCAGAAGGCGTCGTCAAGGAAACAAAATTTCAAGTTATAGATACAGATATGACTTATAATGTAATCATGGGGAGACCATGAATCCATGACACGGATGCAGTACCATCTACTCTGCATTAGGTAATCAAATTCCCTTCCAAATGGGGAATCTAGCAGATTTCGAGGTGATCAGCAGACTCCAAGAAACATAAACTCAGTGATGCATCCCAGTAAAAAAAAAATAGCGGAAGAATCAAAAGACGAGAGAGCAACTCAAACATACACGAAAAAAATGATAAAGACACGGTGAATCAAATCACCACGGATGTCGCATCAAGACATACAAACGTGGATTCCAGACCTAATGTTATTCAAGAACTAGAAGAGAACGAAAATATCAAGACAACGACTGAGGAGCTCGACGCTATTCCACTGTTCGAGCTTAAGCCTGAGCAAAAAATCCACATAGGAGCAACGCTAAGCCTGACCAAAAGAGGTAAGTTAATTTAATATTTAAAAGTTAACGCAGATTGTTTTGCTTGGTCCCATTCAGATATGACAGGTATACCCCCAGAAGTGATGACTCATAAACTAAATGAAGACCCATCCTTCGTACCTGTCAAGCAAAAGAAAAGAAAGAAGGGATCATTCAAGAATCAAGTGATCGATGAAGAGGTATAGAAACTCTTAAAAATCGGTTCAATACATGAGGTAAAATATCCTAACTGGTTAGCTAATACCGTAGTGGTACCTAAAAAGAATGGTAAATGGAGAGTATGTGTAAATTATACGGATTTGAACAAAGCATGCCCAAAAGACTCACTTCTATTACCGCACATAGATCAAATGATTGATGCCACTGCAGGTCATGAATTATTAAGTTTTCTAGATGCATATTCTGGTTACAATCAGATAAAAATGGACCCCTCAGATGAGGAAAAAACCTCCTTTATTACGAACAGAGGGACTTATTGTTACAAAGTGCCTTTTGGCTTGAAAAGTGATGGAGCCACGTATCAAAGGCTAGTGACCATGATGTTCCAGGAACATCTGGGGACAATGGAGGTGTACATTGATGACATGTTGGTAAAGTCAAACAGGCAGAAGATCATTTCCAACATCTCTCAACTACTTTCGAGATCCTCCGCAGGTATAACACGAAATTAAATCCAGAAAAATGCGCCTTTGGCATTGAATCAGGTAAATTTTTGGGTTTTCTCGTATCAAATAGAGGTATTGAAGTAAATCCTGCTCAAATTAAAGTTATTGAAGAAATACCTGATATACTCACGAGCAAAAAAGAAGTTCAAAGATTAACAGGTGGGATTGCAGCGTTAGGAAGATTCATCTCCGGATCTTCAGAAAAGAGTTTTAAATTCTTCTCAGTACTAAAGAAGCAGAATAAGTTCGAATGGACTGAAGAATGTCAACAAGCTCTTAAAGACTTGAAGTCTTATCTATCAAATCCCCCAATGTTGTCTAAACCAAAGGAAGGGGAAAGGTTATACGTTTATCTTGTTGTTGCAGAAATAGCCGTAAGTGCAGTCCTGGTAAGGGAGGACAAAGGTAAGCAATCTCCTATGTACTATGTAAGTAAGTCCTTACTAGATGCTGAAACTAGATATCCTCATCTAGAAAAATTAGCCTTAGCTCTAATCATGGCAGCTAGAAAGTGAAGAACGTACTTTCAGTGTCACCCAATTACTATTGTAACTTCGTATCCTTTGAGAACTATTTTCCATAAGCAAGAACTGTCAGGTAGTCTGGCTAAATGGGCAATAGAACTAAGAAAATATGACATAGTCTATCAACTTAGGACTGCAATAAAGTCTCAGGTTTTAGCTGATTTTGTCGCATATTTTAACACTAGCATAATTCCTGAAGTAGAAAAAGAATTACAAATTTTTACCGAAGCTAATCCAGGAATATGGACTCTATTCACCGATGGCTCTTCTAATATTAAAGGATTCGGGTTGGGAATTGTTTTGATACCACATTCGGGTGAAAATATAAGGCAAGATATTATATGTTATCCCATCACTACTAACAATGAAGCTGAGTACGAAGTTGTCATTGCAGGACTCGAATTAGCACGAGAACTCTCAATTGAGCAGATCGTGATCAAAAGTGACTCTCAACTTGTGGTGAAACAGATGCAGGGGAGTTATACTGCTAGAGAGACTCGAATGCAACAATATCTGGAAAAGGCACGAGACCTGGTGAGACAATTCCAGTCATGGAAGATTATGCAAATACCTAGAGAGGAAAACGCAGAAGCGGATGCGTTACCTAAATTTGCAGTAGTTACTGATTTAACGAATAAAGACAATGTTATTGTGATACACTTATTTCATTCAACAATTGACCAGGACAAGAATGAGGTAACATTTAATAATCTAACCTGGGATTGGAGAAACGAAATAGTAAATTTTTTGCAGAATGGTATCGTGCATGAAGATAAGAAAGAAGCTCAAGAACTTCGCCGAAAAGCTGCACAGTACTGCCTAGTTTGTGACACTCTGTATCGCAAAATGTTTGGAGGTCCCCTAGAAAGATGCCTTGGACGTAACCAAACTGAGTACGTAATGAAAGAAGTACACAAAGGACATTGTGGGAACCACGTATGTGCAAGGTCCTTAGTCAAAACCCTAATCAGAGTAGGGTGCTATTGGCCTAAGATGGAAGAAGACATTGAAGATTTCGTAGCTAAATGCGATAAATGTCAGCGATATGCTAACAATATGCATCGGCCCGCAGAATTACTACATCCGGTTGTATCACCTTGGACATTTATGAAATGGGGAATGGATATAGTAGGACCTCTACCCCCAGCCAGAGGAAAGGTACGATTTTTACTTGTATTAACAGATTATTTCTCAAAATGGGTGGAGGCAGATGCTTTTAAACAGGCGCGAGAAAAAGAAGTGAAAAGCTTCATATGGCGAAATATCATATGCCGTTTTGGTGTAATGGCCCACAATTCATAGGCTCACAAATCACAGAATTCTTCCAAAGCTGGCAAATCAAACGAATCACTTCTTCACCTTATCATCCCGTGGCTATGGGGAAAACTGAGTCAAGAAATAAAATTATTGTTAACAATCTGAAGAAATGATTGGAAAAAGCTAAGGGAAATTGTCCTGAAGAACTACCGGCAGTATTATGGGCTTATAGAACTACTGTAAAGACAGCCACGGGAGAAACCTCATTCGCGCTTGTTTACGGCTCAGAAATTCTAATACCAGTGAAAATTTGTGAACCGAGCATGAGATTCACAACAACAATAGAAGAAACAAACAATGACGATTTGAGAACAAATCTGGATTTACTCGAGCAAAGGAGAGAAGCTGCTTTAGTACGCATCGCAGCTCAAAAGAAAATCATAGAGCGATATTACAATAGAAAATCTCACCTCAGATATTTTAAAATTGGGGACTTTGTTCTTAAGAAAGTTTTTCAATCAACAAAGGAGGCTAGAGAAGGAAAATTAAATCCAAATTGGGAAGGACCCTACAAAGTGCCTGGTATTGCTGGAAAAGGTGCTTATGATCTGGAAATCATGGATGGCAGAATTTTACCAACAAGTTGGAATGTTGTTCACTTGAAGAAATATTACTTCTAAGGAAAAGGAATACACACGGTCACGTATCATTACGTTCAATTTTATTTAGTATCCTTAAAATTATACTAACCATTTTGGATGATAGGCAAAAAGTTAACCCATAACCAGATGATGATATTAGACCTGAATAGACACGAGGAAAAAATTGAATTCCCGGTCTAGGGTTACAACTTTCTGATGGACGTTTCAAAGAGTTAAGTAGTCATCATCTAAACTATATACCTTCGAGTCCCATATGTTTTTCCTTTTCAGGAAAAAGGACTACAAGAAAGGAATAGTCAAGTGCTCGAGATTTCATTCTTCAAAGCTCAAAGTCAAAGTTCAAGCTTGAAGATCCATTTTTCCCAACAAGTCAAAAGTTATGAGCAGAATCAAAGAGCCAAAGACAAAAACACAAAGTCTGATTCAGAAACCTACAAAGAACATACTCGTGAATGTAAACGAATGTTTAGGTTAAAGGCAGAATTTAGTTACGGGTAGAAATTCATACCCCCGTATTTATTCAAAACCTGTTGTAAAAGAAAACAGTTACGAAAGAGTCATAGACGATGCTCAAACACATGTAAAATGTTACGGAAGTTTGAATAGTATAAAGACTTTCTGCAAAACATTATTCGGAAAAAACATGTGAATTACTATCTCTCTTTTGTATGTTTACACCATTATGAAGTTGAGACGTCTTCTTCATTAAGTGTCGTTCATAAAAAGGCCCTCTTTTATAAACCGTGTTTATTTCAAAAAGACACGAAATACTAAAGCATTTTTAATGAAAAATTAAATACCAAGGGGTAAAGCAAAAACCAGAACGTAAAGCATGCAAACACTTAAGAGTAAAATGAAAACTCGAAAAAATACAAGTCATGCTAAGAAATGTAAATATTAATATTATATAATGGTAAAAACTAAGTATTAACTTAGTTTAAACCAGAATTGTTCCTACAAAGTTGCCCCTAAGTTTTCATTGGGGACTTACTAAACCAAACTTCACCCTGAAATGGGACTAGGGGTAACCATCAATTGTTCCAAAAGAAAAAAAAGAGAGGGGTTGATAAATACTTTACTAGACACTGGGGGGATTATCTTCATCGGCAGGAGGAGCGGCTTGAGATGGCGAGGCTTGGGCAGCAGCTTCATCAAGCACGATCTCATCACCCATTGGAACTTCAACTTCAGTTGATGAAAAATTTTGACTTTGCTGAGACTTTTCAATTGTTTCCTTGGTTTTGGCAATTTCAGCTTCTAAGTCAAAATTTTCTTGGCCCATTTCCGTCAATGTGTCGAGCCGGGCATTCAAATAAACCCAACTCACATCAACAGCTACCTTATCCTCAAGAGCCTCGTAATCTTTCTCCCATTGTTCAATATCGTCTTTCAGCTCATCTCTTTCAACCACGACATCATCATAAGAAGCCTGCAAAGGGGAAAGAGATCTTTCCAGAAATTGAATCTTGTTTGGAGATTCACGGAGGTCCTCTTGGGTCTGAGTAAGTGATTGCACAAGTTCACCAGCATGAGCCTCCTTTTGGTCCAACAAAGCCTTCAAGCTTCTTATCTCTTCAGTAGCATGGGAAAGATGCTCCGCAAAGGAAGACTCCAGGATGTTCTTATCCTTCCCTGCTTGACTTGATGAAGCCTTCTCGATGGCCAATTCTGCTGCAATTTACTCTGATTTGCTGCTCCAAGGTACAGTTCTCCTCCTCTACTGCCTCCATATCAAGCTGAAGATTCTCGAATTGCTCCTTCTAGTTATCAGCCTCGGTATGATAGTCATTCGCTAATTGCTCCGTATGAACGATCCTTTTCATCAATTTTGTACCAATAAGATTGATCTGCACATAAAGAGAAGTTAGATACGGTAAAAGATATTTAAAAAAGGGGGAACGATATAAAGGATACCTTTAAGGACGAGTGTACAATCTCGTTCATCTAAGTTAAGGAGCCATGACTTTCCAACTTAGACTTCTCAACCGAGACTATCAGAGGCTTCAACCACACATCTTCCTGGCCTGATTTCTTTAAGAGGCTACCTCCCACAGGAACCTCTATCATAATTTGCTTCATCTCCCCACTAATGGAAGATCCTACTTCGAAAATATAAGGCACGGAAGTAGGGGCAGATGAAGGAGCCGCAGATTGAATAGGCAGGGGAGCAGAAACAGCAACAGGTACGACAGACGAAATTTCCACTGGAGCAGATGGAGGAAACATAGCAAGAGGTGCCTCCTTTGAAACTGTTCCAAAGCCTTGGTGGAATAATTGTTCAATTGATTCATTGGTACAGGAAGGAGTTGCATCTTCAGGAGCGAAATGCTCTGACTCAGGCACGGAAGGTGGATCAGTAACTGGAGCAGATTCGAGGTCAGACACGACCTTTCTTCTCTGTGACCTCCGAATCAACGAACCTTCCTCCTGCTCTTCCTCATCTTCCAAGGTCCGAGACCCACTTGCTTTCCTTTTTTGATGAAGAGGAGTTCACAATAATTTCTTGGGCCTTGGCTAAAGAAAGTTTCGAAGCAGATACAACAGCAGCAGCGACCCCACGAGCAGGAAACCCTAACAAATAAAAGGGATTAGAGAAGCTTAAAGGGAGAAAGAAAGGAAATATAAAAAAACCTACAATGGGTTTTCACTTTCCAACCAAACCTCGCCGAGAGGTACTTCCAAGAATGTTATTCCATTGAAGCGATCAACAACAATTTTTCTACCCAACCACAGAAATCGGAGACCTTCTCAACGGTTCCCATGGTTGATGCAAAAAGAAAAAAAAATAGTCACGGTACTGAAGATTTATCAAAAAAATAATAATAAAGAAAAAAGTGAGCAAAACGGTACTCACGTGCAAAGTTCCACTTCTCAGGGAAGGGGAGATTTTCTTCACCTGCCAAACCTTTAGTAGGGACAGCAACATACCGAACATACCGCCCTCTATCTTTATCATCATTAGGTATAACCAAAACTCTTTTACTCCTAGCCGCAAGAGTAAAAACTCCTTGGCGGAACAACGTAGGAGAATAGAGATGAATGAGATGATGAAAAGTAAAGGAACTGAAGCTAAGGTGGCCAAATATCTAAGGCATGCTACTACCCTCCAGATAAGAGGACCGATCTGTCCCAAGCACACATTAAAAAATTGACAGATTCTATGATGATAGGGTCGATGGGAGGCTTGAATCCTAAAGTAAAAGGGTAAGTATACACAAAATAATACCCAATTCTGTAAGAGGTTATTCTCTAATTCTCATTGGGAACTAAGACTGGAAAGTCAGATTTCCAATAACAAATCTCTACGCACGAGTGAAACTAAACCCTCAGTGATTTGAGTAGGGTAAAGATCAGCACGATCATGAGATGTCATAGAAGAAAGTTTTTTTCTTATGGCCTCACTATCCTTTACAAAAGAAAACTCAGCAGGAACAATATCATCAACTTTTGGCTCACTAAGTGGTTCATTAGGTTCTCTACTCTTAGAAGAAGACCTAGAAGCTCTAGCCCTAAAAGAAGACGAAAAAACATTAGCCCTAGAAGATGGCGGGGGAGTAATGTTGCAAGGAGAAGAAGAACCCCTAGAAGGTGTAGAACTCAAGCTTCTTAGTCCACCACCCCTCCTACTCCGGATTGGAGCAGAAGAAGGAGATAGTTCGTCTACAATGATAACCTTCTTGGGTTCTTGATTTGAGGAAGACATATTTACGTGAAAGAGGAATTTACAAGTAATGAAGGAAAGTTAGAAGTTTTTCGTGAAAGCAAAGGCAGGAAAATTAGTATTTATACTCAGAGGCAACCGTCAAAACAAAATGGAAAAAACATTGATTTGAAAGTCATAATTAGAACTGTCACTTCGTGACTGATCCAGTCGCAGAAAGCCTTAAAAGACGCTGATGAATTGCATAATCAATCTGAGAATGTCACGTGGCACGAGCATTAAATGGAAGTGACAAGCGACGCATACATTCATAGACGAATGCAATGGTACTAGTGAAACAACGTCAAAACATTCCCGCCATAAATGAGTATCCACTTACCAAATATTTAATTGATAAATAAATGGTAAGTGGGGGTGACTATATGTATTGGTAAAATAGACTTCACACGTATAATATTTCTGATGACAAGGCAATCTATGTGGATCAATGGAAACATGATAGCTGGTCATAAGTTTAGAAAGAAGTACGGGACAAAGAAGAACGGGATAGAATACACACGAGACAATTAGATGCGAGAGTTCCAGTCTAATTGAGGACTTGAAGAGACATGGTCAGAATTAACCAAGGCAGAATAAAGGGCAGATTCAAAGATCTTCAATCAATAAGCTAAACGTTACATAATCTTCACGCAACATTTACGATTACCAATTGTAATGTTACTTTAATGATATTATTAGTCATTAATGCTAAATCATTAAGAAGAGTAGACATTATATTAAGAAATTCCTTATAAAAGGGAGTAAAATCTCACTTGTATGGACACGTTCGAACCACTACTAAAATATACTTACTTTTATGTGATCTTATTGCTTTCTTATTTATAAGTCTAATTCTTATTATTCAGTTATCAGAAGCCCGAGTACTTCTTAAAATAGCTTTGAATAAGATCTAATTCTTTGGTTAAACAATGTTAACCTCCACAAATAGTCAACAAATGAACGTAGTTCAATCAACAAATTTTATTAATTTAGGATCCTATAGGCAGAATATCTAGATGAGCAGAAACAGAATGTAGAGAAGCAGTTTGTTTAAGGAGAGCATCGGGACCTATCAATTTTGCCTACTGATTTTGATTAAGTTCTGAATCTGGGCAAACTTCAAGGAGCAAGAGATCACAGTTTTAGGCCCAGAATTCTTAATAAACTTACAGGTTTGCCTAAGTGATAACCAAAACGGAATCCTATAGGCATGGTATCTACAACTGATAATTATAGACCTATAACGAGTTACTGATTTTAAAAGACAAGTTTTTATCTCTTTAGATCCTATAGGCATGCTTTCTACTTTTGCAGAATTAGCTAACTCCTATAGGCATGATTTCTAAGTGTTAAAACTGATTACAAGCATGATTTCTAAGTGTTGAAACTGATTACAAGCATGATTTCTAAATTTACAATTGATTTACCATATAGGCATGATATCTATTAGTTTAAATTCTATAGACATGATTTTCTAGGTTTTGAAACCGATTCCTTTTATTCTTGTAGGCATGGTATCTAAGTTGAAACTGATTTTTTTTATTTCCTATAGGCATGATATCTATTAATCACGTTGGATCAGAATTTTTAAAGCAAATTGCCAGGAAAGTTTATTAGCTCAAACAAATAGAATCCTATATACATGGACAGTAAAGCACATTGAGATTGGAAATATGTGTAGATCCTACAAACATGGATTCTAATGCAGAATTGTAAAAGAGCTATAGGCACTGTCTCTAGTATGCCAAAAATATGAAAATTCAGAATCATAAACAGTCAGAAGGAAATCCTATAGGTAGGATCTCTAAACAAACAGTAGCATGCACATAAGGAATCAACACAATGGACCTATAGGCAGGATTTCTACCCGAGCTTGAACAAAGATGTATAGAACCCCCCCCCCCCCAAGCTTTTTACTAATAACCCAGATCTATTATTACAACTCAATATGAATAAATTACATAGTAAAAATCATTACACTATAGGGAGCCTTAGCAGGCCCAATATTAACCTGGAAACCAGGTCTTCAACCAAATCTAGTCTGAAATATACAGGTGGTCCATCCATGATACACAAAATTGGGCTTCTGGTGTGTCAAAGTTCCCAAGGGCCTCAGGGACCCTGAGCAATGCTCACACCAGAACCTTACTCAGAACAACAATTTGTAAAAGATTGGAAGACCATCCCCAATGTGTCAGAGTTCGGAAGAGTCTCAAAGACCCTAGGCAGTGCTCACATTGGGGGTGGTAAGAACATAGATAACTAAGAGTAGAAGTTTGAAAATAGTATATAAGGGGTAGTGGGACAATTTTAGAAAAAAATTTTATTTTTTTAGGATCAAACAAATTCAAACTACATGGTGCAACCAGAGTAGACAAAATCTAACTTTAGCACCAGGTTCAAGCAAATTGGTGTTTATTCAAACTAAATACTCATACTGGTACTTAAAGTAGTCACAGGAGCAAGGATTAACAGACAGAACAGATCACACATGTTTGCAATATCTAAACATGTTCAGAATAGGGAACATATAACTGAATCAAACAAGGTTTCACATTACTGAAGATTAATTATCACTAAGTGGTATCATATAGGCATGTATTAAGCAGAAACATGCTGAAGTTTGAAACAACTAACCAAAAAACACATGGGACAGGACATGGTAGCAGGAACTAAAGCATACTAGTTTAGAAAAAAGTAAGCAGGAATCATAGATCAGACAGAAGCATGCTTAGGTTGAAATAAACTAATCATATAAGCACATGGAGCTGAACAAGATAACATGAGTTAAGGCATACTAGTTAGGAAGAAAGTAAACAGGAATATAATGGCAGTTTGGATCCAAAGAGTTTAATCTTGGCTTCCAGCCGGCTAAACAGTGCAGAAATCAGAGTAGCAACATAAAGACAGAACTTAAATCCTTTGAGGAAAAACAGAGAGAGCTCTTAAGTTGTAAAGTAAAGAAATTGTAAGAGTGGGTAAGGTGAGTGTAAGTCTGTAAGCGTGTGCGTTTAAGCGTGTGTGTGCCCTTGAAATCAGAACAATGAAAGGTTTTTATAGCATACAATAGAGTAAAACCAAATAAGGTTGCCACACCTCTTTTTTTCCTAGAATCCTATTACGAGGTTGAGTTAGAAGAGTTTTTTCAATTGAAGTGACGTTTCAAAAAGGGATTATTTATTACTTAGAGTCGCCACTTGGAATTGAGTTTTGGTGTTCCAAGTCACCTTTTATTGAATCCCTTATCAAAAGGAAGGTTTGACTCTTAATTTATGGTCTACGAAAATAAAAGACTGAGTAAGGAATTCTGTTGACCGAGGGGAAGGTATAAGGCATCCCTCGAGTCCTATGGTTCTAGCACGATCGCTTTTATTGATTAATGCCCGGCTTAAATCAATTCTTGGATATTCTTGTATTTTATTGATTATAGTTGCCTACTACTGCTTAATTAATTATTGTATTTTTATTAAAAGTTTTCACCAAGATGCGGTACGCACACAGGTATTCTTCTTTGAAATTAAATGTTAAACCAAGGTACGAAATGTACACATGGTTATAACATAATTATTTTAAATCTAAAGGCATCGAGACGCGGAATGCGCACATAATCCTTTTTATTATTCAAGCGTATTAATCTAAGGTTCGGGTATGAACATATGGGCTAATATTTAAAGTACATCTAAAGTTTTTCTAGTGTTATAGAGTATTTTAATTATTTTCAGATTTGAGACATTTATGTTTATAATTTTCTAAGGATTTATAAGTAAAATTAAAAAAAAAAGTAAACCAAATTAACTGGATCATCTTAAAGTTAAAATCACATACGGAATAATTAATCTTTTAAATTAGAAGAAATTCGTCACAAATAACAAAGCTCGCAATTTGCACAAAAAAAAATTCCTACACAAAAATGTACATGAATTTCTACATTGAAGAAAATCATTTTATTTTGCCATGCAAATTTGATAAGTTTTAAAGACTAATGAAAACATCAGGACATATACTCTTTACATACATTAAGAAAAATAGAATGAAAAGGCATGCTATGAGTATTCTCTTTGAAAAATATTTTAACTTTTTAGTAAGAAAATTACTTTATTATTCGTAAATACGGAATTATCTTGAAACGAGTCACGCGTACGTGTACTCATTTTATTTAGTGTGCTAAAAATCATATCACACGTACGTGTAAATAATTACTAGCACTTATTTAATATAAAAATTATTTGGCCATAGTCGCGCGAACACATACCTTAATTTATAGCTAAAGGAATTGGGTCAATCCATAGGCACCTACTTCCAACCGATTAATAGAAAGTATTAGTCACATATAAAACAAGTGAAAAACAAATATTGGTTTCTCCAAGTGAAAGACTCAAAAAAAAATGTTATCTAGTTTGCTTTTTCTCTT
Organism: Nicotiana knightiana; assembly: GCA_005239525.1. Classification (NCBI taxonomy): domain Eukaryota; kingdom Viridiplantae; phylum Streptophyta; class Magnoliopsida; order Solanales; family Solanaceae; genus Nicotiana; species Nicotiana knightiana. The sequence continues at coordinate 12,107 of ML388790.1, forward strand.
TTTTTCTTTTTTCTTTTTTTGAGTGGCTTACTTTTCACCGTAGAAAAATTAAAGGAAAATCACGCCAAACCAGTCGTAAATACTTTAACCAACAAAATGTACATTGTCTTATATCTTATTTTGACTAAACAAATACATGAAAAATACAGAAATAGACGTAGTAAGCTCAAAACTTTGAAATATTATTCAAAAATTACCTAAGAATTCCAGTGAGCACTGCTGCAAAGAGAAAACGACAATGGGGAATGGTGGTTTCTTAAGTATCAACAGCAAAATAGAGCAAACGAACCAGAAAATTGGCCGGAACCTCAGTTGGAATCGACGGACTCAAATGAAAGATGACGGGCTAACTGTTTTCTAGTGAAGCTCACCGGGTATAGAGGTAAGAAAAAAGAATCGAGAGAGCGAGAGGATTTGGAGCACCGGAATTCAAAGGCGCAAGGTCAATCACAAATAAACGACAATAAACAGTCCATATCCCACAAACAAGGATCCAAGCAGTAACTAACGACAGCAGCGACATTGTTCGCCGGAGAAGATGAATAGCTTGAGCCGCTTAACGCTACTTCACAGCGTTAACACAGGAACATCGGCGATGGAGGTTGAGGGAGGAAGTCTTTTATGTTTTTGTGCAGATATGTGCAACCCCCTTTTTTTCTCGTTGTTCCTTCCTCTTGTTCTTTTCTTTTAGATAGCAATCCAGTTTCTCCTCCTTCCCCCTCGTTGTCTAGTTCCTTTAAATAGAAGTCCAGTTCTTATTTTTCCTCACATGCCAAAGAATTTAAAAAGCAAGATCAGGGATATAGAGGTTGGGACTTTAACGTGAGGGATTGGAGGAATGGGGTGAGACGTGAGTGAATTGGGGACGTAGGGGAGTTAGCAAAAGAAAATGGGATCATGGGTGTTCTTAGAGAGTTAGTTGTGGATAGGAAAAATGCTTCTTTAATTTTTATTTTCTTATCTTTTTTTAATATATAAACTAATTAACAAGACTACTTAATAAAATATTAAATAATAAAATTAAAATAATTATTTGTACTAATATCACTTATTTTTAAAAGAGATTACTCAAAACGTTACTACATATTCGAGTAATAACGTATTTATATATAAGATGAACCAACACTTTAGTAAGAGAATTAATTAACTATTTTAGATTAGAGAAATATAAGAAACAAGAAATTAAATATTTAAGCTAGAATTTAAATGACACTAAGAAAATTATTAAAGTCGCTGGATTACTTATTAATATATATATATATATATATATATATTTAAACTTTCTTTTTATTTTAACCAGTAGAAATAAAACTTATACTCTAAGAAAGTAAATACGTTTAGTAGGTTTTAATATATAAAAAAAAATTCAAATAAAACCTATTAAGAGTAAGATAAAAGTTTAAATATCAAAATTAAAGCTAAAAGAAATATTTACACTAAAATAGTATATAATTTGGGTGTGGGTAAAAATTAGTTGTTCACAGCATGCCCCCCTTTGCTTGGAAACATGAAGAGTTTTCAGGCAAAGAAAATGAACAATGTGAAAGATTTTTGACCACACTATTATTTAATAAGGAAAAGAAGATAAAAAGAAAAATATGTGACCGAGCCTTGGTTTTAGGCAGCCTACATATCCCGGGTTATAAGGGAATCAGGTCACGTGTAGTTCATGTAGAAGAAGAGTGATGGAGTATACTTAGATGGAGAGTCTACTGAGATTCCGTCGAGGTTCCAATCCGCGGTTCCTACTATTACACCAGAACGAAAAGAAAATTACATACTCTTGAAATCTAAGAGTTATAAAATTCCTATCTAAATACCATATGGAGTCTTGTTGTTGATTATTGACTTGCTTCCTTCATTGACTTTAGACTGAAACTTGATGCTCTCCAATATAGAAGACTATGGAATATTCTCACAGGCTTGCTTCTTGATCCGCTGATAAGAAGATGGATCTTGAAATCCTTTGTCTCCGCATGCATCCTGTCAAAGCTGCTTGCGGCAGGTGTTGAGATCAAACGTTCCACTTTCTCTAGCGAGAACCGGAATCTTATTTTTTACACATTCAATCCGTGCTTTGCAGATAAACCTACAAGCCATCACAAACAAACAAAACAAACAAAAATTTTCTTCCGCAGTTTGCACTAGAAAAGTTTTGTGAGTTATTGAAAACACATTAAACTATCTTTGCTATTGCAGAATAAAGAATTAAAAAAGATACTTTTTTTTATTATAAATAATAGTCAGATGTCGTACCCAGTGTTAACAAGAATGCAGGCAATCAGGGGATGTAATACCATGTGTTGGCGATAAGATGAGGCTCGTGGAACTCTAGAATGCTACTAGGGAATGTCGTACCCTATGTTGGCAGAAAAATGCAACCAGGGAATGTAGTACCCTCTGTTTGGAAATGAGATGAGGCTCGTGGCTCTCTGAGATTCTTCTAGGGAATGTCGTACCCTATGTTGGCAATAAAATGAGGCTCGTGGCGCTCTAAGATGCTACGAGGGAATGTCGTACCCTATGTTGGCAGAAAGTAATGCAGTCAGGGGATGTAGTACCCTGTTTTTGGCAATAAGATGAGGTTTGTGGAACTCTAAGATGCTACATGGGAATGTCGTACCCTATGTTGGAAAAAAGTAATGCAGCCAGGGGATGTAGTACCCTGTGTTGGCAATAAGATGAGGCTCGTGGCACTTTGAGATGCTACTAGGGAATGTCGCACCCTATGTTAGCAATGAGAAATACAACCAAGTGATGTAGTACCTTGAGTTGGCAATAAAATAATATTTGCAGCGTTCTGAGATGCTACTAGGAAATGACGTACCCTGTGTTGGCAATAAAATGAGGCTCGTGGCGCTCTAAGATGCAGTCAGGGGATGTAGTACCCTATGTTGGCAATAAGGTGAGGCTCATGGCTCACTGAAATGCTACTAGGGCATGTCGTACCCTATGTTAGCAATGAGAAATACAACCAGGGGATGTAGTACCATGTGTTGACAATAAGGTGAGGCTCATGGAACTCTGAGATACTACTAGGGAATATCGTACCCTATGTTAGCAATGAGAAATACAACCAGGGGATGCAGTACCCTGAGGTGAAGATAGGGTATTCCCTAAAATGAAACAAAAAATAACTTGATTACATGTATATTAGAAAGAAATCAAGGATTTGAGAACTTCACTTGGTGGTGTTCGTCTTTTCACGAACTGTTTCCTAAAATTGTTATTCCTGTACTGAACAAAGAAAGATTCGTTAGTTTTAAAATGGTGGTCAGTTTATGGCCTTGATTTGTTGGGTGACTTGACCTTGAGTCCACTACACTTGATAGAAAAACTGACTCCGTCGATGGTCGTACAAATTGCCGGGAGATTCTGCCTTTACTTTCTGAAGACCTTCTTTCTCAACATCAAAACCTGACTATTTTGCGCCTATCACCATGTGTGTTTATGGTGCAAACATCCTTGCTCCCAAAACAACTTTTAACTGAGTAGCTTTTGTGGAACCTTGAAACATTGTTCAGTCCTTCAAGCCTTTTGCAGTCAGGGAAAATCACATATGGATTTATGGCTTTGCCCATACGGTTTGTGCCCAGCAATCTTTGCTTTATATAACGGGGAAACTGTAACCAATTTTGCGGCCTTTTCTTTGCTTTGCTTTGACAAAATTATACTGGAAGAGACTCAAAAAAGAATAGTAAAAAAGAAAACAAGAAGGTGAACTAATAGGTATTAAAACTTAATCAAGAAGTGTACCTTTCAGAGAAGAAAAATAAAAATAAAAAGGACTTATCTGGAGGAATATGCTGACTTCAATGAACATGACTTTGGACTGGATGCCCAATCCGTCCGAACCGTCTAATTCTCAAAATCCGTTGTAAACTTCACTTTGAAATTGAGTTCTTTGTCTTAGCCATGCTTGTGTCGGGATATATGAAGGCCTGAATTGATCAACGATGCCCTTTGTGGGTTTTCACCAATTGACCTCTCTCATTTGGATTTCTCTCAACTCACTATCGCCTTATAGTGCCCGTGAGGGTTTTCACCAATAAGACTCTCTCATTTTATTTTTCTCTCTTTACAATGGCTGAGGCATCGCCCGTAAATACTGACTTAGCATTCTCGCAAGTTGATCATAAGGTCTTAATAGGGACAGGTAAAAGAACTAGTAAACTGAATTACGACTTTTGGAACCATTTTGACGGAAATACCGTCGAAAAATAAAATAATGCCCCAGTTTCTTTGATTACTGGAAAATATGGATGTTTGTTGTAGTGTGAACGAACCCCAGAGTGAGGCTACCTACATATCATTTTGGAATCAGGTCAGACGTAGTTCAATTAACATGAACTTGTTTTCATGATTTCTTTTCTTTTCTTTTTTTTTGATTTTTTTTGTTTGACTTTTTTTTTTGATTAAGTACAATTGTTCCAAAATAGAGGAAAACAAAGAAATAATATAAACAAGGCTTCAAAGGGCTAACTAGGGTTGACCAGTGTTTGGGTAGCGAGAATGATAGCCTTTCGTCATCCCAACCTGAGAATGCGAAGTAAAAAAAATGCTCCAACAGAGTCATGTCAGACATAATATCTCTTGACCGCATCCGCGTTAACGGATATATCAGTCACCTTTCCTTCTATATATGTCAAGTGTAGAGCTCCTTTAGACAATACTTTCTTGACGAGGTAAGGACCTTGCCAATTCGGGGCGAACTTTCTTTTTGCTTCTTCTTGGTGCGGAAAGATACGTTTCAAAACAATTTTTCCTACCTCAAACTGTCTTGGGCGCACTTTCTTATTGTAAGCGTGTGTCATTCTTTGTTGGTATAATTGACCAAAACAAACTTCTGCCAAACGCTTTTCATCAATTAAACTCAACTGTTCCAATCGGGAGTTGACCCAGTCAATGTCTTCGATCCCTATTTAAACAATGATTCGGAGAGAGGGAATATAAACTTCAGCAGGTATGACTGCTTCAGTTCCATAAACCAACAAGTACGACATTGCGCCAACTGATGTACGGACAGTTGTCCAGTATCCCAAAAGAGTGAAGGGCAGTTTCTCGTGCCATTGTCTAGACCCTTGGACCATCTTCCTAAGAATCTTCTCGATGTTCTTATTCGCAGCTTCAACAGTTTCATTAGCTTTGGGCCGGTAAGGAGTAGAGTCGTGGCGCTCAATTTTAAATTGTTCACATACCTCTTTCATCAGATGACTATTCAGATTAGCAGAATTATCTGTGATAACTATTTTTGGAATATCAAAACGACAGATGATGTTGGAGTGAACAAAGTCTACTAATGCTTTCTTGGTGACTGCCTTCAATGTAATAGCTTCCACCCATTTGGTGAAATAATCAATTGCAACCAAGATGAATCTGTGCCCATTTGAAGCTTTTGGCTCGATTGGGCCAGTGACGTCCATTCCCCAAGCAACAAAAGGCCAAGGAGCCGACATAGGATATAACTCTGAAGTAGGTGAGTGAATCAAATCACTGTGAATCTGGCACTGGTAGCACTTGCGAACAAAACGAAATCAATCTCGTTCCATAGTAAGCCAATAATATCCTGCCCGGAGGAATTTCTTTGCTAGAACATATCCATTCATGTGCAGACCACAAACTCCTGAATGCACCTCATTCATAATCATTTCAGCTTCTTTGGCATCCACACATCTCAACAAATTCAAATCCGGAGTTCTTTTGTATAGGATTTCCCCACTCAAAAAGAAACCACTGGAAAGTCGCCTAATAGTTCTCTTTTGATCCCTATTAGCATGTTCCAGATATTCTCTTGTTTTCAGATACTGTTTGATATCACGGTACTATTGTTCACCATCTAATTCTGCTTCAATTATATTGCAATAAACATGTTGATCCCGAATTTGAATTTCTAATGGGTTAATGTGAGTATTACCCGGATATGGGAGCATTGAGGCCAGGGTGGCCAAGGCATAAGCTAATTCATTGTGAAACCTGGGAATGTACTTGAACTCGATGGACTTGAACCTTTTGCTAAGATCTTCCACACATTGTCTATATGGAATGAGCTTGATGTCTCGTGTCTCTCAATCACCTTGAGCCTGGCGAATAAGCAAATCTGAATCTCCCATCACCAACAGTTCATGCACATTTAGGTTTATTGCCATGTTCAGAACCATGATGCAAGCTTCATATTCTGCCGTGTTGTTTGTAAAGAATATACGAAGACGTGGCAGGGTAATGTTTCCCAGTAGGTGATATAAGAATTGCTCCAACTCCTACGCCTTTGATGTTGACAGCCCCATCAAAGTATAGATTCCAAGTTTGAAAGTCATCTTGGACTACTTCTTCAATTAAATTAACCTCTTCATCTGAGAAATATGTGTTCAAATATTCATACTCATCATCAACTGGGTTTTCTTCCAGATGATCAGCCAAAGCTTGTGTCTTCATGGCAGTACGAGTGACATAAACGATATCAAGCTCTGTGAGCAGAATTTGCCACCTTGCCAATATACCAGTTGGCATTGGCTTCTGAAAGAAGTACTTCAGGGGATCCATTCGGGATATGTAAGTTGTATAGGCCAAAAGATAATGCCTAAGCTTCTGAGCGGCCCAGGTTAAGGCACAACATGTCCTTTCCAAAAGAGTGTATTTGGCCTCATAAGTAGTGAACTTTTTTCTCAAATAATAGATTGCTTGTTCCTTTTTGCCCGTGGCATCATGTTGACCCAGAACACAACCAAAGGAACGATCCATTACTGACAGATATAAAAACAGAGGCCTACTAGGTTCCGTTGGGATCAAAACAGGGGGATTTGAAAAATATACTTTGATCTTATCAAAAGCTTCTTGGCACTCATCTGTCCACTTGATAGCAGCGTTCTTTTTCAACAACTTGAAAATGGGCTCACATGTGGTTGTAAGCTGAGCAATGAACCTGCTGATGTAGTTTAATCTCCCGAGTAAACTCATGACTTTTGTTTTGTTCATCGGGGGAGGCAACTCTCGGATGGTCTTTATCTTGGAGGGATCTAACTCGATGCCTCTTCGACTAACTATAAAACCAAAAAGTTTCCCAGAAGGAACTCCAAATGCACATTTGGCTGGATTGAGTTTGAGATTATACCTTCGTAGCCTTTAAAAGAACTTTTTCAAGTCTTGCACATGATCAACTTATGTTCTGGACTTAATGATCACATCATCAACATACACTTCAATCTATTTGTGCATCATATCATGGAATATGGTTGCCATGGCCCTCATGTAAGTTGCCCCTGCATTCTTCAAACCAAATGGCATGACCCTATAACAGTTTCCCCATGGAGTGATGAAGACAGTCTTTTATGCATCTTCTTCATCCATCAAAATTTGGTGATACACGGCATAACAATCCACAAAAGATTGGTCTCGTGTTTAGCACAATTGTCAACAAGGATATGAATGTTGGGTAAGGAAAAGTTTTCCTTTGGACTTGCTTTGTTTAAATCCCTATAGTCAACACAAACTTTGATATTCCCATCCTTCTTTGGAACTAGAACAACATTTTCTAACCATGTAGTGTATCGGACGACCCTGATCACATTTGCACTTAGTTGCTTCGTGTTTTCTTCTTTAATCTTATCACTCATGTCTGTCGTAAACTTCCTTTGTTTTTGCTGGATTGGTGGAAAATTAGGATATGTGGGAAGCTTATGAACCACTAAATCGGCACTCAAACCCGGCATGTCATCATACGACCAAGCAAATACATCTTTGTACTCGAACAAAACTTAAATTATGGCATCTCTCGTCTTTTGTTCAGTATGAATGCTTATTTTTGTTTCTCTGGTTTCTTTAGGACTTCCCAGGTTAATTGTCTCAATTTCATTTAAGTTAGACTTAGGCGTATTCTCAAATTGATCCAATTCCCTTTTTGTTTCCTTAAAAGCCCCATCTTCATCATACTCAACTTCTTGGTTCATTATTTCGATATTAGACAACTTTTTAAGATCTGGGCATGACTTCCGCGTGTATGTCATGTTTTTAAAGCCAGCATTAACGAAACTGAAAATGATAAGAAATTACAAAAATTAGGGAAATGAAAAGATGAAACTTTACTATGAAACTGGAACTTCATTTCATTGAATTTGAAAGGATAGAAGGATTAACATCAAAGAAAAGAAATTAAACTAAATTCTGGATTATAACCCTTAAAATAATCCAAATACAGAAAAAGCAGCAAACAGACTACCAAGACTCCTTCCTGATGGGAAAAGGAGTTCCTTCCCAGTTGTTGAGCGAGGTATCTGGACCAATCAACTGAACACTTGCACGGCTAGGTCCCTCACCAACTTGAACCATATTGATCTCATAGAACATCTCCTTGAGACTCTGGCAAACTTCATCAATGTCATCCTGAGTAGAAGGATTTTGGGCTTCTTCAAATTACGGCTTGACAAAAGAGTAGGCAATGTGAGGGATTGGTTTGGACCAATTCCAACCATTCTTTTTGCGGGCCTTGGCTCTGTCTATGTCAACTGACGTTAGTTTAAAACCCAAACCAAAGGTATCTTTCTTAAAAAATGGAGCAATAGGGTTCAAAATTCCCTGCAGAGAGGATCCTAATCCTTTTCCTGGTTCATAGCTGTTCCTTAACATCAGCGAAGCTACCATCATAGATGTGGCTGGCAGACGGGGATGCTGAATGGGTTTTCCTTCTTCCACTTGATCCACTTCAATCACCTCAAATGCTTGATATATGAGGGATTCACATCCTTCCTTGGCCTCGATACATGGAATGGACGGGTATTTATAGGTGAATGAGTCATCCTCCCCCCCTCCCCCGTGAACAATAATTTCTTGCCTATCGTACTCGAATTTGACCATTTGATGTAGGTTGGATGGTACAGCTCTGGCCATATGGATCCACGACCTTCCCAGAAGAAAATTATAGGAAGTTTTCATATCCAACACTTGAAAGACAATGTTAAAATCAACCAGGCCAATTGTCATGGTGAGTTCGATTTTTCCCAATAGTGTCTCTTCTTGAACCATCAAAAGCTCTGATGCTGAAAATTACTAGTTCGAATTTGGTTAGTGTCAATATTCAGCTCTTGTAGAGTATAAGGAGGGCATACATCTACACTTGAGCCTCCATCAATCATGACTCCTTTCACGTAATGTCCTTCACATTTGACCATAAGATGCAAATCTTTATTGTGCCCAGCCCCTTCCTTAGGAAAATCATCATCACTGAAAGTAATTCTATTTACTTCAAAGAATCTTTCAGCCATTTTTTCTAGCTGATTCACCGTTGTCTTTTCTGATACATATGCCTCGTTTAGAGTCTTGATCAACACACGACGATGTTCTTCCGAGTGCAAAAGCAGAGATAACAAAGAAATCTGAGCAGTGGTTTTCCTTAATTGGTCAATGATTGAGTAGTCTTGCATTTTCATCTTCTTAAGGGATTCCTTCGCTTCTTTTTCTGCAACGGGTTCTTTCACTGGAAAGTGGCTTTCCCTTACTTGCTTAGCTTTTCTCAATTCCTCTGGCGAGTAGAACCTTCCAGAGTGGGTCAAGCCCCCCGTTTCATATGCTTCTTCGACTATCTCTTTTTCTTTGTATGTCATGACAATCTTGTTATAATTCTAGGAAATAGTTTTTGTGTTTGTCACTGGGAGTTGTGCAACAGGTCGGATCATAACTGGCTCTGTTATATTTCTAAAAATATTATTCCGAACGATCTTTTGAATTCCCCCAGGGATGTAAAGTTTTGACCCACCCAATTGAACCTCAACCTTTTTTGTGCTTCCAGGGATATAGAGAATCGTTTTTTCAGAACCTGCCAAGTTCAAACTAGAACTCGCACCTTTCACAATAAACGACGCCAATTGCGAAGGGCTTACTATCATTTTTGGTTCTTACCCTATAGTTCCAACATCCATCTCTATCTTGCCAAACTGCTTATAATCCCGATCATCACAAATCATCCCAATAAAATATGTATTATCATGAGTTGGGAGTAGATTATTTGTGATATTAGGAGTATCCTCATTGTTTGTTATCACAATTGCCTTTTCTTCAATCAAATTTTCAATGGCTTTCTTTAATGTCCAATAATTTTTGATACTATGACCTTGGGTGTTAGAATGATACTCACATCTTGCATTGGAATCAAAACCTTTTGAATTTGGATTCACATAACGCGGCATGACAGGTTCAATCAACTTCAATTGCTTCAACATTTGAAATAGGCTTGTATACGATTCTCCAATTGGGGTGAACTCTTTCTTTGGCTCCTCCTCTCTCACATATCCTTGTCGGGGATGAGGATTATATGACGCCTGAAAATTCGGGTGCAGTTGACGGGAGCTTGTGGAATTGGTGCCCGCCATTGTTGATGATTGGGAGGCATAACATAAGCATGAGCATTAAACACTGTGTATTGTTGCAGGGGAACTGAGTACCGGGGAACCTGAGGTGGATAGTAATGTTGAGGAGAATTGGATTGTCCTTGTTGGAATTGCACATAAGAAGGAACTATTCCTCTTTGAACTCTCCCGAACCCAGATGCCATTATAGATCCTTCCTCTTTCTTTTTCCGATTTTCGAAACTACCTGACCCGCTTTGAATTGTTTGAGTGGTTGCCTTAAGGGTTGCCTGACTCACAATTTTGCCCGATTTCATGACATTCTCAACTATTTCACCAATCTTAATTGCCTCAGCGAAAGGCTTACCAATGGCGGCCAACATGTAATGGAGGTAATCAGGATCCTGAGCTTGGAGAAAATAGTCAATCATTTCTGCCTCTTTCATTGGTGGTTTGACCCTAGCAGCCTGCTCTCTCCACTTGATTGCATATTCTCTGAATCTTTCTGTTGGTTTCTTCTTTATGTTGACGAGAGAGGAGCGGTCTAGAACTATATCAATATTGTACTGAAGTTGTTGGACAAAATCTTGAGCCATGTCGTTCCAAACGTGCCAGTGAGAGATGTCTTGATCTATGAACCACTCTGAAGCAATTCCTGTCAAACTTTTCCCAAAATAAGCCATGAGTAATTCTTCTTTGCCTGCTCCCTTAATTGGTTACAATACCTCTTCAAAGGGCAACGGGATCACCATGTCCGTCATACTTGTCAAACTTGGGGGTCTTGAAACCGGGTGGCATATGAACATGGGGGAACATCATAAATTGTTCAACGAAATACTCTTGTGGCCTCCCAAACCCTGTATGTTTCTCATGGTTTGTTCCAGACTCTTCATTTTTCTAGTCATTTCCTCTTGTTCCGTATTCTTGTCAGGTTTTTCAGTCTCAACTGGGAACATGTTCTGAGGAATNTTCAATTATGGAGATTAATGTTGGGCATCATGAACATTCAATTGTGGATCATTGTTGTACTTTTGAGCAAGAGCCGGTTGAGGGACAATGAAGATATGGACAATAGGTACAGTAGGTGGGTCATTTATGAGGGGTGCAGTTGGAGGACGTGGAATGGAGGTACTGGGGATAGTGGGAAGGTTAATGCTCGGACTGAATCCAGGTCCAGGTTGGTACAATGGGTTGCTTGTTATGGAGATGGGCACTTGATTTGCAATTGACACATTATGAAGATTATCCGAAGGCCCTATGGGTAGTGAGGGTGGTGCCTGTCCATTCACCCAAGCTTGGTACATCTCTGCCAATTTTTGCTTCAACACTCTTACTTCTTCAACCAGTCGCGAACCTTGTTCGACCAATTGTCCATGGACATCATCATTATCTAACTCATTCTCACTGTTGTTTGTCATTTTACTTTTTTCTTTTGATCTTGTGTTGTAAGGGTGAGTCGCCAGTTTAAACCACAAACCAACCACCTTTGTTTAACTTTATCTTTAAAAATGACAAACAACAAACATGTTAGAGTTAGGCATTTTGCAGATATTAAACACACATTGTATGTCATGCACTTAATGCCATTTTCCTTTCTTAAATGATCTTGGAAGGCTTCATGCTTCATCCCGGCTTATCGATTTATTTCCTCTTGAAGTTAACGCTCTTTTTCTTTCCCTTTTTTTTCTCTCTATTTTTTTTAAAATTATGGCTATGATCGCATCCGATGAGGATTGCCTACGTCTAAGTTTTCAAATCCTAAAGGAGATGGTATCTAGACCTGGCTTACCCGGGGGGACAACCCGAGTCGAGGAGCGTCAAGCGTCACCAGTAGTAGAACAACACTGGCTAGCTAACGGCTCTCCCGCCTAAACATATGTGACTAAATTCTTCACCAGAAGCTGGTAAGCTCACTGGCTTTATCTCAAGACAGAAATTTTATAATGCTGGTAGGCAAATACAACATAACTACCTATCAGAAGACTCATAGGGGTGCGAAAGAGGATACAATGCATATCACAATTCAAATAAATATTAAAGCGGTAAATAAATGATAAATAGCACAATAGGCTCCCAAACATAATAATATCCAAGACATGATAAATGCCAAACAAGAATCAATATACAAAACTCGAATTCTTATTAATTTATCCCCAACAGAGTCGCCAGAGCTGTCAAACCTCTTTTTTTCCTACAACTCTATTACGAGGTTGAGTTAAAAGAGTTTTTCCAATTGAAGTGACGTTTCAAAAAAGGATTATTTATTATTTAGAGTCGCCACTTGGAATTGAGTTTTGGTGTTTCAAGTCACCTTTTATTGAATCCCTTATCAAAAGGAAGGTTTGACTCTTAATTTATGGTCTACGAAAACAAAAGACTGAGTAAGGAATTATGTTGACCGAGGGGAAGGTGTAAGGCACCCCTCGAGTCATGTGGTTCTAGCACGGTCGCTTTTTTTGATTAATGTCCAGCTTAATTCAATTCTTGGATATTCTTGTATTTTATTGATTATGGTTTACCTACTACCGCTTAATTAATTATTGTATTTTTATTAAAAATTTTCACCAAGATGCGGTATGCACACAAGGTATTCTTCTTTGAAATTAAATGTTAAACCAAGGTACGAAATGTACACATGGTTATAACATAATTATTTTAAATTTAAAGGCATCAAGATGCGGAATGCGCTCCTTTTATTAATCAAGCGTATTAATCTAAGTTCGTGTATGAACACATGGCTAATATTTAAAGTACATCTAAAGTTTTTCTAGTGTTATAGAGTATTTCAATTATTTTTAGATTTGAGACATTTATGTTTATAATTTTCTAAGGATTTATAAGTAAAAATTAAAAAAAAGTAAACCAAACTAACTGGATCATCTTAAAGTTAAAAGCACATATGGAAGAAATTTGTCACAAATAACAAAGCAAGCAATTTGCAAAAAAAAAAAAAAAAATTCCTATGCACAAATGTACATGAATTTCTACATTGAAGAAAATCATTTTATTTTGCCATGCAAAGTTGATAACTTTTAAAGACTAATGGAAACATCAGGACATATACTCTTTACATACATTAAGAAAATAGAATGAAAAGGGCATGCTGTGAGTATTCTCTTTGAAAAATATTTTAACCTTTTAGTAAGAAAATTACTTTATTATTCGTAAATACGAAATTATCTTGAAACAAGTCACGGGTACTTGTACTCATTTTATTTAGTGTGCTAAAAATTATGTCACACGTATGTGTACATAATTACTAACACTTATTTAATATTAAAATTATTTGGCCAAAGTCGCACAAACATGTACCTTAATTTATAGTTAAAGGAATTGGGTCAATCCATAGGCATCTACTTCCAACCGATTAATAAAAAGTATTAGTCACATATAAAACAAGTGAAAAACAAATATTGGTTTCTCCAAGTGAAAGACTTAAAAAAAAATGTTGTCACTATATTAGCTAGTTTGCTTTTTTTCTTTTTTTGAGTGGCTTACTTTTCACTGTAGCAAAATTAAAGGAAAATCACGTCAAACCAGTCGTAAATACTTTAACCAACAAAATGCACATTGTCTTATATCTTATTTTGACTAAACAAATACATGCAAAATACAGGAATAGAAGTAATAAGCTCAAAACTTTGAAATATTATTCAAAAATTACCTAAGAATTCCAGTGAGCACTGCTGCAAAGAGAAAACGACAATGGGGAATGGTGGTTTCTTAAGTATCAACAGCAAAATAGAGCAAACGAACCAGAAAATTGGCTGGAACCTCAGTTGGAATCGACGGACTCAAATGAAAGATGACGGACTAACCATTTTCTGGTGAAGCTCGCCAGCGATAGAGGTAAGAAAGAGAATCGAGAGAGCGAGAGGGATTTGGAGCACCGGAATTCAAAGGCGCAAAGTCAATCACAAATAAACGATAATAAACAGTCCATATCCCACAAACAAGGATCCAAACAGTAACTAACGGCAGCGATGGAGGTTGAGGGAACGCAGTCTTTTCTGTTTTTGTGCAGATCTGTGCAACCCACTTTTTTTTCTCATTGTTCCTTCCTCTTGTTCTTTTCTTTTAGATAGCAATCCAGTTTCTCCTCCTTTCCCCTCATTGTCTAGTTCCTTTAAATATAAGTCCAGTTCCTATTTCCCCTCATATGTCAAAGAATTTAAAAGGCAAGATCAGAGATATGGGGGTTGGGACTTTGACGTGAGGGAATGGGGGAATGGGGTGAGACGTGAGTGAATTGGGGACGTGGGCGAGTTAGCAAAAGAAAATGGGATCATGGGTGTTCTTAGGGAGTTAGTTGTAGATAGGAAAAAATCTTCTTTAATTTTTATTTTCTTATCTTTTTTAATATAGAAACCAATTAACAAGATTACTTAATAAAATATTAAAATAATAAAATTAAAATAATTATTTGTACTAATATCACTTATTTTTAAAAGAGATTACTCAAAACGTTACTACATATTCGAGTAATAACGTATTTATATATAAGATGAACCAACACTTTAGTAAGAGAATTAATTAACTATTTTAGATTAGAGAAATATAAGAAAAAAGAAATTAAATATTTAAGCTAGAACTTAATTGACACTAAGAAAATTATTAAAGTCACTGGATTACTTATTTTCTAGTTAAAAGAAACTATATATATATATATATATATAAACTTTCTTTTTATTTTAACCAGTAGAAAAAAACTTATACTCTAAGAAGGTAAATACATTTAGTAGGTTTTAATATATAAAAAAAATTCAAATAAAACCTATTAAGAGTAAGA
Organism: Nicotiana knightiana; assembly: GCA_005239525.1. NCBI lineage: Eukaryota > Viridiplantae > Streptophyta > Magnoliopsida > Solanales > Solanaceae > Nicotiana > Nicotiana knightiana. The sequence goes on from ML388790.1 coordinate 27,230, forward strand.
TAAAAGTTTAAAATATCAAAATTAAACCTAAGAGAAATATTTACACTAAAATAGTATATAATTTGGGTGTGGGCAAAAATTAGTTTTTCACAAAGGTAAGGTATGCAAAATCAATCAATCAATCAATCAATCAATTAGGGTTAATAGGAGTCAATTAACAGTAAGTATAACTTAAATTAAGGAGCATTTTTTACGGAATAAATCAGCAGACAAGATTAGGGCTAAATAAGGTAAGAGGTAGGTTCAGAGATCGATTATAAATCAGCCCCAATTAATCGAAGCCTAGAAATCAGGTCGGTAAAGGAAATAAGGCAAGTAGTATCAATTATTAATCACACACAAGGAAAGAATAAGTAAAAATCCAATAAGGAAATATCGATTTTAAAGGAAAGCACAGTTTTAAACCCTAATTAGGCAAGTAAATCAATTAATACGTTAATTAACAGAGCTAGGTAAACGGGCAAAACACTATAACCAACAGTCAAATAATTGAAAACCCTAGGGTCTAAGGACATAGAGATGAAACTCCAGCAAGATCATTCAAAAAAGCAAGGAAGAAGACCAGAGTTGAAAACTTAAACGTTTTAAAACATTTTTGTAGAAATCTCTTAGAACCAAACCCTAACTTTAGAAAAAAAATGAAATCGGTTGACAATAATAGTAAAAACGAAAAAAAATCTTAAAGGAAAGTACTAAACAAACTCAAAACACTTCAGATCTAAAGAGATCTGATCTGATTTAGCCAGAAATAGTTAGGTTTGTACAAAGTAAACAGAGGTAGAAAAAATCAAGTTTTAAACCAGAGATTTGAAGCCATAAAAACACAAAAAATGATAATACTCACAGACATGGAGGTGAATACAGACAGATTAATCGACATGAGGGGTTTGAACAAAATCTGGCTCAAGTTTCTTAAGATTACCCTCGAGCAACACGAAAATCGGAACACCGGTAGAGATAGGAGGCCAGATAAGGCCTGAAATCGAAGAAGAAACCCATGAATCGAAGGGATTTCGATGATGGAGGTCTAGGGTTAGAAGGGGGTGAGAGAGATGAGAGGAGGAGAGGGGTTTCACGGCGGCGGTTTTTGAAAAATGAATAGGGTTTGGGAGTTGTTTGGTTAATTAAAATGGAAGGTAAATCCTGGACCGTTGATCTTTTGAGATCAACGTCCAGGATTGAACTTGGATTGGGGCGGGTATGGATCAGGGTTATGGATTAGTGTAATTGGGCTGGGGTGGAAATTGGGGTAAGGTCTGAAAATCAGATTAAAAGAGGCTATATGTTAAATACTCACTTAATTTGATAAAATAATTTATAAAACTAGATAATAAATGATAAAAATGCTATTTATGCATGAAAATAATTTAAAATAATTACTTAATATTATAAAATATAAAAAGTAATTTTCGTGTAAAAATAAAGTAATTATGCACACATGGGCTATTATTGCAAAGTTATTGCAATTATAACCTAAAGATGTAAATATGATTATGCATAAAATAATTAAAGCTTACTATAAATATAAATAATAAAAATTAAGTAATAAAATTATTATAGAATCATTTGTGATCCAATTAGTAATTATTTAGATAATAAAATAATAGAATAAATTAATTAAAATTACAGAAAATTATGAAAAAATATTAACTGATGCTCATGCATTGTTATATGCATTTTGAAAATAAGATAGAAAAAAATTGGGTATCAACAATATTCAAGTACCACTTGAAATCCCAGTGAAAACATCAATTACCATTGGTAACAACAAACAGTTAATAGTCTACGTCGGGAAGGAGTCTTGTGCAAAGCTATGGAAGGGCGGGGCACACCCTGAGATCTTGCAATCATAAGACCCAATCACAAACCCCTTCACATGAACAACCAGAATGTTTCGGATTCAATAAAATGCAGGATGAGAAAGATTATCGGAAGGCTATAATCTTCCCGAGGAAGAAGAAACCAACTTATCCTACAACTCAAGGCCAAGTTAGAATGGCAAAAAATACAAACCAGAACGGCAATCTACTCAAGAAATTAAAGTGAAAATATTCGATGAAAATTATAATAAGTTCCTTGAAACAAAAACTTTCAAGTGTAATAATAATAATGCTTTCAATAAATTAAACAACCAGCAACCCAAGAATACAAATAAGTATGTTTATTTGGATAATCGGAATAACCCCAACATTTCTTTCGCCAAAGCCCACTCAATGCATGAATAACCCAAGCACAATGCAAAGAGAAAGGCGAGGCCCAATCCAGACGAAGCAAGTACTACATCGGGAACATGCCCTACCCACCATCCAAACTCACAAAAAGTGGCCCTCATGCCAAAACAAAATGTAGGCCTTGTTACTGAAGTTGCATGACTGATAAGGGAGGCTATATTGACCCACAGGTCTTCCTACAAGTCCACCAACAGGACCCAACCCCAATTGGCAAACATCCTCCCTACTGATATACTCTACAACAATAGCTACCTACTACTACTCACTCCCTAACAGAACCTCTAGCGAATCAATTCTACCATAATCCATGGCTACTCAGGTGCATCACTTGTGTAATCATCATTCAACTTTAGGTGACATGATAATATCCGTCAATTCAAGCGGTATTACAATTACTCGATATTAGGTGTAATTACCAAACCTTTGCGGACTGAAAATAATTTGACCCCAATTTTGGAACTTGTTACCATGTACTCCTTGTCAAATTCAATCACCGCCAATACCAAGGGAAGACGAAAAAGATCCAAAAATGGAACAACCCCAACCACCACTAATCGGCATAACCTCCGTTCCCCTACTGCTGAATACACCGGCGTCATGGCTAGAATTGGCCTTACAAGGGCATGGGTTAATCTATAATTTTTTATTGGGAAATCAACTGATAACACTCATCATCCAAACCCAGCTCACCTAGTGAGGTTCACCATGGAGGCTTTGAACACGACCTTGGCCACCTTTGGCTCCCAACTATGGCAGTCCACGATACTCTAGAACAACAACTATTTCAGTCATTGCAACATTAATCCTTTAATGATCAACAACCTCATGCATCATACATTCTTATTGATTCCCTTCTTACCAGATCCATTGATGGAAGACCTAGCAACAACGACTCACTTCATAGTGATCGACAAATTAATCCAAAATGAGGCTTCATCTTCAGCTCCTGTAGGGAGGGAACAGAACCCACAACTGAAAAATATAACAAAGAAAATAACAAAGACCCTAGATCTGCTGAGGGGAGAAGCAACCAGAGAGATGGAACTAGTGAGGAGCAGCTACAACGTACTAAGGACTCTCTACTACTAGACTTAGTGAGGAGATCGAGTTCTGTATGGACTGCAGCGAGATGTTAATCCTACTATTCCCCACATCACTAACCAAATGTGGAATGGGACTAGGATCTCATCAGAACTAGGGAATGATCAAACCATTGATAACACTTACCCCAATTCTGCGCATGCGGACTAAAGGAAAGAAGAAGATGGTAGTGTCTCCTAAGGGGATAGAGAAGGCACAAATAACAGAAACCCCAACCTTCTAATGAATTATATCATATGGAATGTTAATGGTTGAAACAGTTCATATTTCAGAAGGCATTGCTCAATAATGATCCAACTCCACAAACTTGTTATGCTAGTGCTACTGGAAACAAGAATGTCTTACTGCAAGAAGCTGACAGAGGAACTCCAGTTTGACTTGAACATTCAGTTTCTAGCGGTTGGACTACCTGGAGGTATTGTCATAATATAGAAAGAGGACACCATCTAGATAGATGAGCTATCCACCCTCCCCCCAAGGTATCCATGTCATGGTCAAGGTATTATCTTTTTATACCCCCTGGATTTTCTTTGCAATATATGCTAGTAATCACTTATCTTATAGGAAATGATTTTGGGACAATTTAGCTGATATTTTTAAGAATTACAGTGATAGTTGGTTTGTAGGAGAGGACTTTAATTAAGTCATAAAAATTAGAGATAAGTTTGGTGGCAACTACATAAACCCTAATAGAAGTAACCTCTTTGGGAATAGCCTAACCCATTACAAATTAGTAGACCTGGGATACAATGAGAGTAAATACACCTAGACCAATAAGAAGTATAGAAATAGGAATAGACTGATTCTAGAAAGAACTGATAGGTGTTTTGCTAATGACTCCTAGATCTCAGAGTACCCGGAGGTTACTGTTACCCATTTTTCTAGAACCCACTATGATCATTGCTCATTGCTCATTAGGCTAAAAAATGAATCCAGCCCTAGAAGCAAGATACTATTTTGAATTGAAACCATGTGGTATAGTCATCCATCCTTCCCTAGCCTTACCCATGATTTCTTCATTCCCTTGTTCCACACTCATCCAATCAACCCGAAGGAAAGTGCTACCTCATGAAATATGAGTACATTTGGTAATATCTTTCACAAAAAGAAGAGACTTATGGCCAGAAAAGCTGGCATCTAGAACCCCCCCCCCCCCCATACCAATATAGTCATTTCCTCCTAAACCCAGAAAATAAATTTATTGAGCAATTAGACTTCATTCTCAAAAACAAAGAAGACTTCTTGAAATTGAAATCCAGAATCAATTGGCTCTATGATTGGGATGCCAACACCAGATTTTTTCATACCTATACTCTAAATAGGAGAAGGAGAAACATAATTCTCTCTCTTAAGGATGAAATTTATAATTGGCAACATGACCAATAGGATATCAAGGACTCTATCCTCAACTATTTCAACTCCCTCTATACATATTCACACTCACAATCTCCCATCCTCACAACTAGTCTGATTGGTCAAAACCATACAATATCCAACCTTCAAAAGGATAGCCTGATCTCCCCCTTAGAGATAGTGAGGTCAATAATATCACCTTCTTTTTTAATCCCTTCAAAGCTCCTGGCCATGATGGGCTGCATCCTTTCTTTTATTAGAAATACTGGAACATAGTAGGTAAGTTTGTCACTGATTTTTGTAGAAGTAGATTTGAATCCCAAACGATGCACCCCACTGTGAATGCAACACGACTATGCCTTATCCCAAAATGTCCTCATATCACCATGCTTAAGAACTTTAGACCTATTGGGATATGCAACACAATCTACAATTAATAACTAAAATTATTGTCAAGATGATCAAACCATACCTCCTGAATACATAGGCCCTAGCCAAGAAAGTTTCATGTCTAATAGGAGAGCCTCTGATTATGAAATAGTTGTCCAAGAGTACATTAATCATTTCAGAAAAATGAAAGGTAGAAATGCCAACATGATCCTAAAGATTGACTTGAAAAAGGCATTTAACATAATTGAATGGTCATTCATTAGAGATACACTTCATCCTTTTAAATTTCTCACTGCTCTCATAAATCTCATCCCCTCATGTGTTAGTTCCTCCTACATCTCCATCACAATTAATGCAGGCCAGATTAAGTCATTCAAGCCTACTAGGGGTATTAGGCAAGGAGACCCCGTTTTCCCTATCTTTTCATTATGTGTCTGGAGAGATTCTCAAAACTCACGGAGAATGTTTTTTCTACCAGAAAGTGATTCCCAATCAGTATCAACAGGTCTGGCCCCAAGATTTCCCACATCTATTTTGCTGACCAATACTAGAAACCGCAACACCATCATCAACACCCTAAAGTCTTTCAATGAATCCTTTGGTTATAAAATTAACTTAGTTAAATCCAGAGTAATATTCTCATATAACTACAAACCTGACCAGGTGAAGGCTCACTGTACCAATCTTTTAATTGAAGTTATCACCTTCTTTGGCAAATTCTTGGGCTTCCAAATTTTTCACAAGATACCAACTAACAGTTATTTATAATTCATCATTAATAACATACAATCTAAGCTGGTTGGCTGAAAACATACTTACCTCAACATGTCAGGTAGAACTACCCTAGCAAAAACATCCCTATGTAGTATCCCAAATCATGTCATGCAATTCATTCAACTACCCCCCCCCCCACACACACACCACTAAATTGATTAATAGAATTTAGAGAAACTTCATCAGAGCACCATCCCAAATAAAAAAAAATTACACCTTGTAGGATGGGAGATTGTAACCAAGCCTAAAAACTTGGAAGGTATGGGATTGCAAAAAGTTGGGTGCAAGAATACATAAATTCATGCAGGCCTAGCTTGGAGGATATGCCATAATCCATCCTCCATGTGGACCAGAATCATATTTTTAAACACTGCAACTAGACTCGCATACCCAAGAAAGCTAAATCCCTCATTTGTAAATGCATTCTCAAGGGTTGGGATACATGTAGGAAGGCCACTAGATAGGTAGTCAACAAAGGGGATAAAGGCAGTTTCCTTAATAATGCTTGAGTTCCAATATTAAATCCATTAAGAGCATTATTGAGGGACCCCTCACCACAAATAATCAATCCATTAAGGCGGCCACTATCTACAATAATGGTGCTTGGAATACCTCTTCCCTCTCAATCATTGCCTCAAACAACATCATGAACTTAATAACCTCCACTTTCATCCCAAACAATACAACTAAGAAAGATAAGATGATCTGCGGCCTAAAAATTAATGACATTTTCAGCACTAAGTCTGCCTACCTATATCTGAGCACACAAACAGTCCCTTCCACAACTAGGCAAAATAATAACTTCAACTAGATTTGAAAACTCAAAGTGCCCAATAAGCTCAAGACTTTCCTGTGGATCCTGCACCATGATAGAATCTCTACTAGAGATTTCCTCCAGAAAATTAATATCAATTGTAACCCCATTTGTTACTTCTGTTCAACAATTTGTGAAAGAACTTTACACCTCTTCTTTGACTACCCCAATGCAAAGTTTTTCTGGCATAATCTTATCATTTAAAGCACATTTTTATCCACAACAGCACCTCATCTTCTCAAGTCATCCCTAGTCAAACACATGGACTAACTTTAGGAAAAAGCCTTTAAATAACAATCTGTCTTGGGAGACTATTTTTCCTTTTTGCTTCTAGCATATTTGGCTGACCAGAAATAACAATCTATTCAATAAAAGGAAATATCCTACATCTGCCTCAATACTATATCAAAGTCCACTGAATGCCATGTCCTAACGGATAAGGAATCAGCAAAAAAGGACACAACTATTTGGATTAAGTGGGAGCCCCCAATAGGGGGCATTATAAACTTAACATTGATGCGGCAGCACTAGGTAATCTAGGAATAGGAGGAACTGGGGTGTTTTCAGAAATTCTCACGGTGACTGGGTCCTAGGATACATAGGAAGCATGCCACACCACCAATACTTATGCTAAACTAACTAGTTTTTTTAGAATGAATGCTAATTGCTGAACAAAGGGGCCTCGCACCTCTGAAAATAACCACTAATTACTTGGGAAGGAGCCAGAAAAAAGAAATTTGGGAAGACAACTACGCTGGTAGTTCCTCCAGTGTTTACAAATAAAATATTTTGGGTAGACATCCTACGAATTACTTTTCCTAGAACCATTTTGGAATGTAATATTGATAGGCTCAATACTATGGCACAATTTTCGATTCTACATGGGATGCAAATTCCCCGTCCGATGTACCTATTTATCCATTTAGTTATTTAATATTATCAATTCCTTTAACAAAAATATAAAAAAGAAGAAGTTAGTGTTATGAAATACATATTATATGGATGTACATTAATCAAATATAACTCTCACTACTCTTCTCCATTATGTAGATAATCTCCACTACTTCTCACCATTATGGTTGTAACTCTCACGCCTCCATAATCTCCTCCATGGTCTTCCCCGTGATCTCAAAATTTAATACCATGACATCTCTTTGTATTACCTAAATAGTATCCCATAAATAGAGGGTTTGGTCATCACATTGTATACACTTGAATACATGGAAGAAACAAGAATCTCTCATCTCTTGCTCCCTATATTCTTGTCTATTTTCTTATTTTATATTGTTACTTTGAGCTAAGTTTCTTAAAACGTTATCAACACGAAGGATCTAATATTACTAACTCACCAATTCCTAGTATACTTTGCATAAGCAACATAACTTTTGTCGCAATTGTGAGCATTTTTTTATATCTGAGTAGGAAAAAGGTAAGTAGATACTTTATTTTGCTAATTGATGCCTCTAGTCGTTGTCATTGCATGAATAGCTAATTTATTCAGGAACCTCTCTGTAAGTTATTGTTCATCTCTCGTGTTGACAAGTAAATTAAATCTTGAATTGTGTTCATAAGTTCTTGCCAAGACACCTTAGAAACTGATATAGCATGTTCTTCTATTTTAGTTTGAAATACATACATCTATTTTTAATAGTATGCATTGCGCTTAAAATTTTCGGAAGTTTGTAGTGTGACATCATCATATTTGAAAGCTATATTTTAGCATTCGAAACACAAAGCTTACTAGAAATAATTTCCGAAAACAAATGAAAAATGTTTCTCTTTATTTATAATTTCAAACTTAAGATATGTTGCAAGTATCTTTAAATTAAGCCTCCTACTAACAATGATTTAATTTGGTTATTAATAACTAGAAGGAGAGATCTGACAAAATAAAAATGAAAGTATTGGTTAGGGTTGAGTTATGCTCATTTATACTCAAATCAATCTTAGAAATAAGAGTTTAAATGCACATTTTTAGTTCTCCTTGTTGTATACTATGATCAAAGTTTATTCTTTATAAGTAAGCAACCAAGGAACATTTCTTTCATTAGTGAACTTCTCATGTTATATAGCTATTGCATATTCTTATTAATATTAATCAAGTGCATGTAGATTACTATATACTTACATCGTTGTAAATAAAATCAAGAGTATTAGGACACGAGATCGAGTAGAGATCTACATCTACATCATTATGGACCTATCAAAGTGGTAATACTTTTTAAGGCTCAAGGGTGAGTCATAGTACATTTTTATCTATTATGACATTGGTTAAGGGTAAGATTGTGGGTTCAAGTCCCTGCGCACCATGAAGGTAAGACATCAGGTTCGAGTTCTGGTGCACCATGATGATAAGAGCTAGGTTTGAGTCCCAACTTATTATGGAATAACATGCCTTTATATGGATAAGACATTGATTTTAGTTCCAATGCACCATAATGATGATACAATGATGATTGAAGCAAAAAATGTGTTTTGATGACAAAATTATGAAGCTCGTCCTACTTGATATGCTCTATTCAGTAAAGTGAAGGTGGTATCAGTATATGATAAGTCTTAAAGAAGACAAAATAATTTTTCATGACTGTATGAATGTACGAGGGCATGGCAATAGACGAAATAATAATTTTCATCACTGTAGTAACTATAAAAGGAGAACAATAAGGGTTCTCGAAGTAATCCTTCAAGAGGTGAAGGAAAAATTTACCATAAAATTGGTACGAAAATTTATAAAGCACGTCATGATATTTATACTCCATTTTTTGAAGAGAATGTGACTTGCGAACATTAAGAATGCAGATTCATTCCTGAAGGTGAATGTAACAATATGTGATAAAAGTAATAAATAAAGACGTGAAATGCATGATTGGATACACGCTACAACTCACCTCTAAGGGAGGTTTTGAGAGAAAGAAAGATAATGAATATTACTATGTGGTTATATGAATATGTCATTGATAACGTACATGTGGTACGCCAAAAATATTTTGACATGCCTTATTAAAGGTTATTAAAGACAACATTAAAGCAAGAAATAATTTTGCTTATGATGATTGACCATGACTATAATAATTTAAGTTTTCTCCGTAAAGGGGGACATTCACCATATGGATGGTGAGAAAAAAATCTTGTAGTACAAAATCAATTAAGAGCTCCATAATAACTAATTTGTTACTACCCAAATGAATGAAATTGTTCATGACATTAATATTGTATTAAGTCTCAAAAAGAACTTTTTGAGTTTCAAATATATTAGCCAAAGTGTTTGGCATATTGAGGCTATAAATAAAAATAAGATTGAATATCTTCATATTATTATAATCATACCGGGTAAATATAACAAGTTATACGATTTTTCTTCTATTTGTACTTTACAAGTATAAGGGTGATGGAATCATATACCACAAGTAAACTAGAGGTTTACGGAAATAAATATTAGTTGGCATGACCGGTTGGCCATCCCGGTTCAATTATGATGCGAAAATTAATTGAGAATTCACATTAACATATATTGAAGAAATAAAAGATTCTTCAAGAATTCTCTTGTCCTGCTATATATATATATATATATCACCTTTTATTCATTCCAGAAATTAAGGGATTCTATCCCAACCTTAACTGGTATATCATGAGAATAAGCAGCACAAGTATATATATATATATATATATATATATATATATATATATATATATATATATATATATATATATATATATAT